>JAJLWW010000056.1:0-73363 GCA_030570935.1 Geotrichum klebahnii
ACCCTTTGCTAAACGTTTCAGCTGACTATTCTTTCCATGGGTTTTTTCCTTGCAAAAGGTTTTTTACGTGGTACCTTCTGATTGTGCTTTCAACTGGAAGGCGGGACTCCAAAGATTAATCGAAAGCTTTAATTCATGCGACACGGCTGTGGTAGTGAAAAACTACGATCTGATAATAATACGAAATTCTCGAAGGTGCCTGGTAATCGTTTATAATATTTAATGTTATTTTGTTATTTCTATTATATCTTTATACTTTACTTAGCTGCCTGATTGAACTGGCAAAAATATATTCATTCAATGAGAATTTAAGCTAATCAAAATTCATGAAAAACAAAGTTTTGGCCAATAAATCTACCGAACATTAACTGGACAATTTTGTGGACAATATCTGACTCGTGGAGTGGCTTCCAAATTTATTTTTAAGTAGAAGGAAGAGTACAAATGCAGAGGTATTTTTCGGGCTTAAATTGAGGTATACATGAACAACTTGGTGAAAAGCCAAATCTTACTGAACTTTTTTGAAATTGACGGAGTCTAATAGCCATTGAGCTGAAGATCGTTTAGCAATTCTTTTTATTTTTATATAATTTTTATTTCTTTTCTTATCTTTGTTAGTTGACTCGGTAATAAATAAATTGGGGTGTTTTACTCCTATAAAAAAAAATAAATAAAAAATTGAATATAATAAAACGTCCTACAAACAAAGATATATGAGAACAAGATATGGAACTAAAGAAAGTCATTTACTTTATGAATTCAAATAGATTCTAGTTTATTTATAATCATTCCTTGCATCCTTCAGTTCGAGATAATTTAAGGTCGCTTTCTTGCATGAATTCCTTGACGGCATATTTTCAGTTTATGATCTATTTTTTTTTTTTTTTGGTAGCATATCTATTTTTGTCCAGTTCAATATTTTTATTCTTGAACTTCCAATTGCAGTGTCATACTCTTAATGGGTTTGATCATGTCATTAAGTTCTTCAAGCTTGGTTGTAAAAGGATAAGTTAATTGGTGTTGGATTCGCTCATACACATCATCTACCTCGAATTCTTCCCTCTGGGCAAAAAATGTTACTTAACAGTTGTCGGATTTGACCATCCTCACCAACTCCCTCAGTCTCTCAGACTGATCCTATTGAGTCGGTGCCTTTTATTCAAGACTTTTGGGAACTTCAGGGACCACTTCCAAGAAGGTCTAAGTCTGTATTCTCACTTGTAATATTGCAAACTTGCTAGGCAACGACTCTGGCACCCTCAGTGAAGATCTCATTTATTTTTAAAAAAGATATAAGGGTTTTGGGGATTTACTTAAATCAGTACTTGGTTGGTATTCCTTTTGTTTATTTTAAGAGGGAAAGCACCCCCAATTCATTTTATGACCTAGCTAACTAACAAAGATTATATATGCATAAAATCAATTAACGATCTTCAGCTCAATACCTATCAGACTCCGTCAATAACAAAAACAAAATTCTGTGAAATTGGCTTTCCACTAACGTTGTAGTATACCTCGTTTTAAAAACGAAAAAACTTCTACATTTGCACTACTCCTCCTCCTTAAAACAATTTTAGAGGTCTCTAAACTACTGAGATATTACTTGATGTCTTTTCTTGTTTACAATAATCCTGAAACGTAAAATTTGAAAAATATTGATTATGTAAGCAAATGTTTGCAAGATGTTTTCCTGAGTATCTAAATTTTCACAATTTTACAATTCGATGCAGTGGCTCAATGGTAGAGCATTGGATTCCAAATGTGGGATAACCATCCAAAGGCTGCAGGTTCGATTCCTGTCTGTGTCAAATATTTTTTGTTTATTTAGTTTTCAATCACCATGGATATGATAGCTTGATCTTATTACTCTTTAATCTACTTTTCCTAAACTATTCATTCATTACCTTGCAATTTACTTTCGATCTTAGGATTTTAGCTGACTCAAAAAGATGGAGATACCCTCTTATATATCCAAAATTGCAAGAGAAGGTGGAATAATTCTTACTTTTTTAAACGGGATCAAGGATTGTAATATCGATGTAATTCTACGTTTGTCAATAGAGGAATTTGGGTTCCCAACAGTTTTTAAAGTCTATATCGTTTATTGGTCAATTAGATTAAGTGATTGATAATTTTATCTTCTAGATTTGGTACTAGGCCTAGCATTCTTGTCCTGTCTGCGTTCCTTCAACTCTCTTGCCTTACGAACTTGAGTAGTAGTCTGAATGCCTGAACTGTGTGCACCACCAGCCGTTGAGCCTTGTTTACCTTGTACTCCCTTGACTTGTAGTCCCTTTTCAATGGCTTCGCCGACACGCTTCTTGCGGATATAGTAATCATCACGGCCTTTATCAGCACGTTTAGGAGCTTCGATCTTGTTATGCTTGTATTTCTTGTACCCGCCAGGACCAGAATCGGCACCACGAGGACCAGGAGTAAGTGATGCATCTTCCATAGTACCTGTCCGCAGGCCTTGGGACTTATGAGCCTGTTTCCAGTTATCGAATCGGCCACTGCGGTAAGAAGCAGGAATCTTGGTACCTCCTTCTCCACGAATAAATTTCATTGATTTGCCATTACCCTTAGAATCAGTTGATCCAGCATTGATAAACTTGCCTCGTTTCTTGTCCCACTTCATTCCTTGTTTTTGAGAGAAATCAGCACCTTCACCAGCCAAATCAAATGTTGCTCCGCGAGCTGCGTCAGCAAAGAAAGATCCGTTACCAATACCAGCTCCGCTCACACTGTAGGCACGATCCTCCGCAGCATTAACTGAAGCAAAATGTGACATGTAGAATTGAGGATCACGGAAACTAGTTTTACCCTTTTTGGTTCCATCCAAAGTTGGTGCTTCCTCAAAGGTAGCAAGCAGTTCATTTTCAGAGACTGAAGATTCATTTGCTCTTTTCCGCTTTTCGCCCGATATCTCTTCACCATCACTGAAATCTTCATTGTCATCTTCACCTTGACCCCTGAGGATTTCTGCATCTTCGGTATGTAAAAGGCCAGCCTCTCTCTCTTTCTTTTGAATCTCTTTACGCTCAGCAGCACGTCGTTGAATTGGCGCAATTTGTCGCCGGCGTCGGGACATGAGCTCAGCAGCATCTCCATAAGAAGTCTTTTTAAATTCAAACACAGTGTCCTTAGATTTTCTGTTAGCAAGCTTGGCCAGAAAAGCTTCACGCTCGTCAACTAATGAGGGACCAAACAACAAATGCTGGTCGTCCCACTGCCCATTTGTGAGCATTTCCTTGCTTCGCTTGGCTGATTCTTGCGAAGCTGCACCACGGGTCTTGAGATATAGCTTTTCACCCTTGCGAGCAACATCACGTAATACTTTAATGTCATAACTTTCCTTCACAATAGCTTCAACCTCCTCCATTTGATGTTCAAGACCATCACGAGGCAGGGATCCAAGAACTAATCGGTTAGTGTAACTAACGTCATTGCCCTCTTTATGTTGACGAGTTAGCAACAATTTGCGACCCAGAAACAGTTCCAAGTCTAGTAAATATGGAATATCCTGTTCCTTCACAATAGTATAAGCCCAACCACGTCTACCAGCACGAGCTGTTCTACCCACACGATGAATAAATACCTTAGGACTGGAAGGGAGACTGTAATTAATGACATTGGCAAGCACAGGAATATCAATACCACGAGCAGCAACATCAGTAACTACTAAAACGGTAGTCTTTCCGGCACGGAATCTATACAGTTGATCTTTTCTGGCAGTTTGATCCAGAGTACCATAAATGTAGGAAACTGCGTAGCCCAGGGATTTCAGTAGATTTGAAATGTATTCGACATGATGCTTAGTTGGAGTGAAAACAATAGTAGAATATTGTGAAGGCAGCTCTGTAGCCGAAGGAAGCTTGATCTGTTTGTAATTAGGTTTTATTTTCTTCCTTTTGGCATCCTCATTTTCATCTTCTTCATCTGATGGGAGCTGCTTGTCCAATTTTTCAAGATACTTGAGCTGCTCTGGAGTGGCAGCGGGCATTTTAATGACATTCTGCAAAATATATGCAAGGGCAGCTTCACGTTCACCGTCTTTAATAGTAAAATAAGCCATTTCTAGCTCGTCGGAAATTTTAGTTTCTGCATCAAGTCTGACAAGCATGGGGTCTTGAAGTCCAGCCTTGGCAAAATCAACCAGAGACCGAGGCAGAGTAGCCGAAAACAACAGGGTTTGTCGGTTGGCAGCGAGCGAGGCGAGAATTTCATTCAGTTGTTCTGAAAAACCGAGTTCGAACAGTCGGTCGGCTTCATCAAAGACAATGTATTCTATTGTTGAAAGATCAAGTTGCATTTCAACCTTTAAATGCAGAAATCGACCAGGTGTGGCAATAATAATATCTGGGTTGCTCATGACCATACCGAATTGATCTTCTAAACTATCTCCTCCTACCAATAGAACAGCTCTCAGATCTGTTCCACGACTGAAATCTTTGACAACCTTCATTGTTTGCAAAGCCAACTCTCTACTTGGAGACAAAATTACAGCTCTGGCACCCACTCTGGCAGAGTGAACTTTAAGTTTTTCAAGCATAGGAAGCACAAAAGCTGCAGTTTTACCACTACCAGTTCGAGCCATTCCCACCACATCTCGGCCCTCCAGTACCAAAGGAATCGTCTTTCGCTGAATAGGTGTAGGATTCCTAAACCCTTTCTTTGCAATATTGGCGCAAATGTACTTGGAGAGTCCCATACCCGCAAAACTACCCGCACTCTTCTTCTTTCCAGAGCTAGCAGCCTCTTGCTGAAGCAGGGCGAAAAAGTCATCATCTGAAATAGGCTTCTTTCGGCGACCCTTGAGCCCCTCATCTGCCTCGCCCTCATCTTCTGAAAGCTCGAGAGCCGGAAATGACTTTAAATCTGCTTTTGGCTTTGGTTTTTGAGAACTTGTGTTTTCTGTTTCGGATTCTTCTTCTTCGTCGTCTGAGGACAGAATTTCATCTTGAAATTCTTCGCCTTCACTAGAAGATGATGATTCATCACTGCTCAGCTCGGTATTTAATGCCAAAGCATTAGAAATGTCAAATTTTTCTTCTTCACTGTCTGACATCTCGGTGTAGGTGTATATGGGGGATTGGAAGAAAAACCGATAATGAAATGGAAATTTTAGAAATTTTCGATTTGATTTTTTTTTTTTTTTTTTTCTTTCGTCCCAAAATTTTTCTTCAACAGACTTCACGTGACAATCAGCCGTGCATCATAAGAATATGTTTATAGTTTCCTTGAATGTCATATCGATGTACCAATATTTGGAGGAAGAACGAGACGCTTCTCTATTTTTGTAGGCTCTTGATATAATGCAATAATCATAGTGTGTGATTTGCAATATTCAATCAAATTTATATATTAAGTTCCTGAATATAATGTATAATATACTATATGTTAGCTAAATATTTGTGATACATGAAAGTAAACACATGTATCCCTGAACAACACTCAATCCAAATATATTGAAACTTTGAGAAATAGTGAAATTTACTTTGGCTCCTCAAAATCATATTAGAGATATCGTTAATAGAATTGCTAACTGATTATAGGCAATGCTAGAATACCCCAATTTTCAAATCAATAAAATCAACATGTATTAGGCTAGAATAAAAATTCTTTCAAGAGACCTTATGATTATCAAAAGGGGATATTGTGATTAGAGACAAAAGCAGAGGAGAGCATCGCTAAACATCTAGGATAATTCTAAGTTTTGATTGAACCATAGGCTTACGATATAAAAATAATGAGAGTTAAAAAGAATGTAAATCAATCCATTAGAAAATTTTCATTCATAACTAGGCGTAAGGGGGATCTAAAAATATAACATAGCCACTTCTTCAGTGTAAACTTCAAAGCGATTTTGTTCGCGACTAATTGTTAACATGTAAATCATTTGTTTCAAAAAAAGGTTATTGGTTGAATATAGTAATAATCATAAACTTTCAAGCCATTGATATTGAAGTCTAAATTAATTTCAATCAACAATTAACACCCATGATGAGGCAAAAAAACTATGAACTAAATTAATGTACCAAAGAAAAAAATTAAGAGCATTTAAACAATTGCTCAGAATAAAAAATATAACACAAAAAAACACTAAACACCAAAAATTACTAGAAAACATATCGTCATATATTAGTTGTCAAATTGACTTTCCTTTTTTTTTTGTCATTTCAACGTTTCCTGCTAAAGTCTCTGGCCAAAAGAGACTGCATGTTTTTAACATTGAGCAAAACACATTGTAGTTCTAGAGTCTCAATGGATTTATCCCGCATTTCAAGAAGATCGTCAAGTTTGAAATCAACAATAAATATTGGCTGAGGTCTACCTTTCATTACTAATGAGACAACAAATGTTCCAGGAGTAGGCGATGCAATTGAGATAAACAGATTACCTACTCTGGTTGCCGGAATCCGCCATTCAACAACGACACCATCACGTACCAATTGCTGTAAACCGTATTTCTTGACCACAACTCGATGCTTAGATTTATTAGCCTTAGGTCGTTCTCCTTCAATGCTCACACCAACAGGGCGATCTGACTTAGATCCAGTGTGTTTTCGGACGTTTGCTAAGTAGGATCGATATGTATCCAGTTGAGACCGTAAATATTCGTTATGTTCTCGAACAATCTTATACACCTCCTCTAAAGAGCGAGCTTCTTGTTCCACTGATTCTCTGAGAGATCCGAGCTGGTTTAACTCATATTCTACTTCTGATACGAGTAGATCATAGTCTTCAGGGTTCGAGTCCTCAATTTCCTGTAAAAGATCTAGTGCCTTGATTCCACGCTTTACAATACCAGACTCACTACTATTTCCTGCAAAATCAGCAATTCGGTGAAGATCAAAAGGGAGTTGTAGAATGCTGTGACCAGTTGGAAAAGCTCGGATAATATTTATCATAAGCGTCTTGGCCTCCATGAATATCATATCTGCACGTAACATATCCAAATCACTGTTTACATCTCCAATCTCAGTTTCCCAAAGATTGAATAACTGAAGCTCCATATTACCATTCATAGCTCTTGGGACCAAGGGAGAGGGTTTACCAAGATCTTTCAACAAAATAGCTAAATGGGATGATTCAGACTGAATTAAACCTTCACTGTATTTTTGAAGCAATGAGTGCATGCCAAATATCTCGTTCAAAGTAATCTTAAGGGAGAGGTCTTTCTTTGACAGCGCAACATATTGGTCCATTTCCAAAGATTCGTAGAAATCAGGAACTTCACACATGTCGTTCAAAAATTCATTGATTTTTGTCCTGTTCTGTGATACAAAATCGGCCAAATTGGTCATATATGGCTCCTTAGAAAAAGTAGGTTTATTGGCAAGAGTTTGTAACATTTTTGCAATCAATGTCAAAACACGCCTAGGGTTGTCAGATGGCAGCTTGTCAACAAGCATATAAGCTTGAGGAGTTACTATAGCAGGATTGACAAATCGCAAAAAGAAAAACGCTCCAATCAACGAACAGACGGCTGTATCAGATGCCGAAGGATATTTTCGGCGAGTCAAAAGACGAATTTGTTTACAAATCCAGCGAATTCCATATGGAACCGAGGGAAGGGAAACAATAATTGTATTCAACAGGTCTGTAGCAAGCTTATTCAAGATTTCGAGTCGCGGTTGAATAGTTTCTTGGACCTTGGGATTTTGAAAAGCTTCTTCAGGGGTAATACTAGGTCGAGATTCTAGATCGTCTGGATCGTCAAATAGCTCATCATATACTTTCAATGGGTAAATCTCCAAGTTCAGGTCCTTGTCTTCAATGATTTTGTTCAGTGGCTCAGATAAACAAGATCGTAAGTAGGCTTGACCAGGTCCACGGCGAGTATAGGTAGTCATCATACGAGATACGGGAGTATTTGCACGAAGCAAAGAAGAAAACTCAGTAGCAGCTTCAAATTGCGCAGCAAGAACAGTTTGAAACATGGACAACAAGAGATGTTCTTCACGTTGCTCGTACTGGTTTCCATAAATAGTAAACATAACTGTCTGGAGCAAAGAATCAATCTCTGCCATTGAAACTTGACGACATAGCAGAGCAATGATCTTAGGCTCGCTTTGTAGCAAGAAAAACAGATTGCCATAGAGCTCCGACTTTTTGCGATCTGGAAAATACTCGTCACCATCCAACTCCGAAACTTCATCCAATCTTAATGCAACTTCATTTTGCTCTTCAATTCCCATTTTATTTTGAATTAAAAGAGCGATTCGGGAGTCTAGATATCGAACGTCCTTTTCTAACAAAAAGTTCTTCTTTGACTGGTCTGAAATGTTGGTTTTCAGCCCTCTTAAATGCTTTTGTGCTTTGGCAAGTTCATCATCAATATCATCATCTCGATCAACACCCCCCATGGACATGTACAATGCAGCTACAGAATACCGCTTAGACTGCCTGTTGGGATTGTTACTAGGGAGGCCCCCTGTCGTCCTCCGTGGGGTTGGCTGAGGCAAGTTAGACGCGTCGGCCATGTTGAAACAGTTCTTCCTAGGTCTCTTGTCTCAAAATAATAACCGAAAATATAGAATTAAATAGAGCTATAGTAAGGAGGTTCAATTTTAGCAGTAGTGAGCTAGTGAGCTAACGATCTTTAAGTCCTAAGTGTCACTTTGTTTGGATGGTGGAGGAGTGAAGGAAAATAAAAATGCAAAGCAGTAAAACGTCACAACTTGCAGTTTTAGGATTTGAACTTTACATAAACGTACATGAGACAGAATGTGAAAAGAAAATTAGAAAAAAAAAAATAAAAAGTAACACAATAACTAATAAATTATAATAAAAAATAAAATAAGGTGTTGAAATTTATATACAGTATTTCACCCGTAAAAGTTGATAATAATAATAATAATTGAATAAATAGAAGAACATATCAAGTCATAAACAGTACAATGAAACACCCTAATTATCGCGACATTACTGTTCGTAAATAGGGCATATTTGTACATCAATTCTATAATCTTTGGAGAGTAGCGTTCTGTGCTTGGGTCTCCCTAATTTCCCGGTCTTGATCGCGCTTCGCACGTTTGGCCAACTCTGGATTGCTCTTTAAATGTTTAACCCCGAAATATTTTGCACAAGCAGGGACTGGACATTTCACTACAACCGTGGACTGTGGCTCCCTACGGTCAACACAAACAGTCTGTATAACATTCATGATAGCCGATTTAGAAAATGAATGATTGCAAACACTAGATGTGACAGGATCCTCGAAAAATCGCTTGGTTAGGGGACACTTGAAAGATTCACGAGTGTGTTCTTCAATAAGATCCTCATCGTCTTCGTTATAGTCTGAAAACAGTTTATTTAAATTAAGCGGGTCATCTTCATCTTTTCTTTGGAGATTCCAGAGCTGCTGACGGTAATTCAGATATGATGAATTTGTACCGTAACGTTGAGATTCAGGCTCTGACAAGTATTGCTGATATAGATCATTACGAAGTTCTGATGCCTTATCAGAAATTAGAACTGTTTTTCTTTCTTCGTAGTTTGAACAGTCTAAACCTTCTAACATCGTATTGAACTCGTCCTTATTCTGAGCTATAGCAGTATCCAGCGACGTTAAGATCAAATTGTGTTCAGTCTGTAAATCCAAAGACTGCCGGTAAAGATGGTCTAATTTACCAATTGTTTCCTCCACCACTTGGCCCATCCTTTCAGAGCGTTCTGTATTTTTTCCTCTTTGTTCGTCTTCATCTTCACCTGGCTTGAAATCAAAGCTTAGAGCTGCTACAGAACCAGTTTTGATGAGACTCATAATTTCATCGACAACCTTAGTAGCTACACTAGAGGAATGGAACTCTCGTGATTCTCTCATTCGTGAGAGTAACTCAAAACTAAATGGAAATGTTTGTTCTGGCGCAGACATTGAATTTGATTTAGGTGTAAGGAGGATTGGACGCGTCTAAAGTAGAAACGGCTTTAGTTTATCGTCAAGTTAGACGCAGATTTGCAAAGAGTTACCTCAAGTGGTTATTTCTAGAACTGAGTGTATTACTGCTTAAATATCAGAGTTGTGGAGTCGAAGAATGTGAAGGACTAGTAATATTGTGGCAATTTGAAATTTTTTGGTGTTGAAATCGGCCTCCTGTGAAATTTATCTTCCAGTCTAGAGATATAATTGCAAAGAAATCAGTGATAAACGAGAAGCCCCTTCAAGTTTACAGAAAATTAAATAAATAAATGAATAATAGTAATAAATAAAAAAAAGATTCGATTGATATATATTATAAAAAAATATAAAAAACAGAACGAGTAAGTAAGAACCAGATGTGTAAATATGTACAGAGACGACTAGTAATCTTAAATCGAACAAGAGCACAAAACGTCATTATAATTTTGGTTCCAGGCAGAGAGAAACATGGAGACAACATAAAGCACTAAAGGAGCATCAGCCCAAAGAAACTTAGCGTTGTTGCTGTTGCATCAGAGCAGCACTAAAAAGTAAAAGGTGTTAGTTAAGGTCCAAATAATTTGTTGTTTAATAGTCTTGGGGCGTTACTTACTTTTGTTCCTGGAATCGTTGGCCAACACGCTCACTATGCTTCAAGAACTTTTCGGCACATCTCATAATACAAGTATCCTCTCTAGAAGTGAGGGTCTTAGAGGTGAAGTCATTGACACAGTCAGAAAAGCATCGCTCAACCAAAGAAGAGTATAACTAAATAAAGTTGTTAGCATAAGTTATATTTGATTTAGAGTAAATGATTTTCTTGATAACCATTTAACGTACTCTCATGAAATCCTTCATTTGCTTGCGCTCGACGAGCTGCTGAAATTCCTGTTGTTCGCGGGAGTTGAGTTGATCCATTTTGTAATAGTGCCTGTGTGATATTTAACTGATCCAATAAAGTGTGGAGAATGAGAAGCTTGAAAAGAGTCGAACTCACAAAATTTCAAATTTCTATTTCAATTTAAAACCACAACTGGGTTGTGGTGGAGAAGGTAAGTTGGTAAATTTTTTACGAGGGTGAGGGTTAACAATTATAAAATGATTATATAATCATTTATAAACCGCGATATCGACTTTCTCCTAGAACCTGTCCTTCTCTTAGTTACCAGATGCTAACGATAACTGTCTTAATTCTTGAGCTTGCGCTATTATTTATAGATTATGATGAATACGAGCTCTGAGTTGCATTGACTATATTTGGTTCAACTCAAGGCAATTAAATTTCCTCATAACAGAGAAACATTCTCTCCTTTTTTCTCTCTCGATAAGTGATCTAAAGTACACAAATTTACTGAACAAGAATATAACTCTTGATGGAAGATAAGTAGTAATTCCAATTACATTTTCATTATCATTATTACACATTGCTATGATGTTATAATGAGAATGTAATTATTTTCAATTTCGAATCTCTTAAATATCGTGTATTAATACTTCCTACTACCTACCACTTTCACTGTAACTCTGTCTATATCATTTTCAGGACCTACCACATTAGCCTCTGCTGTTTTCACTTCATTTTCCCTGATTTTCAAAATGACTCCTCGAAGTATCCGTCAACCCTTCTAGTCACCTTTTCACAAACAAAACAATGCAAGGCTTATTAACTCATGGGAGCCCCTGTTTTTGAAAAATTCTATTTTTCTAGATGAAATAATAAATTTACAGAACAATTATCATGCAATTCTAAGTGCTGGCATAAAATGCTTTGTCTAGCCAAGTAATAGAACAAGCCCTAGCCCTACACACATGTTCAATCCATGGCAGTCCCTCAATTCATTTCATTTTCAATTAACTAAAGCATTTAAAAAATCTCCAACTTTTATTCCAAACAATTCGTCTGAGCAATTCTTAGTTGTTCTTCTGTTTTCAAGTCCTTTCAAACTTGAAGTAGACTCACTCTTAACGGTACTCTGGTATAAAATATTCAACTATTCACAACGTTTTAGTTTCTCTGCTCACAAAGTGTAACAATGAAGTTTGACATTAAGGTACGTACCTTGTAATGTGCCACTGGCCTATTCTAGGTCTAATATTTTATAGCAACAACTTCAGCTACGAACTGACAGAGTCAAAGGAATTGACTTTCATCCGACTGAACCTTGGGTAAGTTCATTATACAAAAGATTTTCAGTGACTATTTAAGTCTAATATATAGTCCAGATTTTGATCACCTTGTTCAGTGGTAAGAATTGAACACTTAAATGCCATTGCTCGATATTTTCTAACTTATTGGGCATTATAGGGAGAGTTCAAATTATATCTTACGAAACTCAGGTAAGCTGCTAAATAATCATTTCATGCCACTTCCTATGAACTAACCCATTTCAAACAGACTGTAATTCGAACAATAGAAGTGAGCGAAGTTCCAGTCAGGACTGGAAGATTTATTGCTCGTAAAAACTGGATCATTGTCGGAAGTGACGATTATCAAATTCGAATTTTCAACTACAACACATCAGAAAAAGTAGCCCAATTTGAGGCGCATCCGGATTATATTAGGGCTATTGCTGTACATCCTACTCAACCTCTTGTAATTTCTGGTGGTGATGATGCGTCAATTAGAATGTGGAACTGGGAACAAGGCTGGAGAAATATTCGCACTTTTGAAGGCCATAATCATTATGTGATGTATCTGGCTTTTAACCCCAAGGACCCCAACACATTTGCATCTGCCTGTTTAGACGGATCAATTAAAATATGGTCACTTGGATCTAGAACTCCAAATCTTTCTTTTCTAGCTCATGAAACTCGTGGAGTCAACTTCGTTGAATACTACCCCCATGCTGATAAGCCTTACTTGATCACCTCTTCTGATGACAAAACCATCCGAGTTTGGGATTATCAAATGAAAGGAAATGTAGCGACACTTGAAGGGCATACAAGTAATGTTTCGTTTGCTGTATTCCACCCTGAGCTCCCCATTATCATTTCAGGTTCTGAAGACAACTCAGTAAAAATATGGAATGCCAATACCTTTAAACTTGAACATACACTTAACTATGGTCTTGACCGTGCTTGGTGTATAAGCTGCCACAAAGGGAGTAACTTGGTTGCTCTTGGTTTTGATTCTGGAAGTGTTGTCATTCAACTTGGTAAAGATGAACCAGCAATTTCCATGGATGCAAATGGAAAACTTATCTGGGCCAAACATTCTGAAGTCTATAGCAGCCATGTTAAGATCTCAGACGATACTAAAGATGGCGATTTATTAACTCTTACTCAAAAAGATCTCGGCTCAGTTGAAGTATTCCCTACACAGCTTGTCCACTCACCTAATGGCCGTTTTGTTGCTGTTACTGGAGATGGTGAGTATATCATTTATACTGCCCTTGCCTGGCGTAACAAGGCATTTGGGTCGGGCTTAGATTTTGTTTGGGCACAAGATAGCAACGAGTTTGCTATTCGTGATAACTCATCCAATGTTAAAGCATTCAAGGCATTTAAAGAGCGACCATCAAGCCACTTGAATATTCCTTTTAGCGCTACAAAGATTTTTGGGGGTACTCTTTTAGGTGTGAAAGGAGACGGTTTTGTCTCCCTCTTTGACTGGGATACTGGCAAATTAGTACGCAGAGTTGACGTGGATGCAGAACAAGTAAGCTGGTCAGACTCAGGTGAACTTGTTGCCATCTCTACTAGTGATACCTGTTACGTTCTGAAATATAACAGAGACACTTTTCTGAATGCTATACAGAATGGAGATCATAATGATGAAGACGGAGTGGAAGACTCTTTTGAGGTTATTCATGATATATCAGCTTCGGTCAGAACTGGTAAGTGGGTAGGCGATTGCTTCATTTATACAACTTTTTCCAACAAACTGTACTATCTTGTGGGTGGTGAATCATACGCTATAAATCACTTTGACAAACAGATGTACCTCCTGGGATACATCCCTCGCGATAACAGCATTTATCTTGCTGATAAAGATGCCAATATTACTTCTTATCATCTATCGCTAAAGGTAGTTGAATATCAAACAGTTGTGTTAAGAGGGGACATGGAACTTGCTGCCGAATTACTAGAGGATATCCCAAGTAGTGACAGAAATAAAGTTTCAAGGTTTTTGGAGGCACAGGGATATCCTGATCTTGCTTTACATATATCTGAGGATACAGATCAAAAATTTGCACTAGCATTATCTTTGGGAGATTTGGAAGTCGCAAAATCCATTGTTGAAGAATCAAGCAGTAAGCATAAGTGGAAATCACTCGGTGATGCGGCTCTTTCGTCTTGGAAAGTTACACTTGCCGAAGAATGCTTTAGAAATGCTGAAGATTTGGAATCACTTTTCCTCATTTATACTAGCACTGGAAATAAAGAATCTCTAAAGGATGTTGCTAAGAAAGCCAGCGTTTCAGGGAAATTCAATCTTGCCTTTAATACTCTATGGCATCTACGAGATATTGATGGCTGTATTGAACTTCTAAATAACACTGGACGTCATTCTGAGGCTGCAGTGATGGCTCTAACATACGGCGGGGACATTAATGGCAGCGTAAATCAATGGAAGTCACATTTGAAAAGTCAAGGGAAACTCAAAATTTCTAATGCCATTAGCTCACCTGAAGGCGAGCCAGATAAATTCCCAAGGGATGCTGGACAAAGGGCTAAATCTTTTAGCAATGATGATGGAACGCAAAATCTTATTGATACTTCTGAGGACCATACTTCTGATATCCCCAAGTTACCAATTGCAGATACTACTGCTGAGGTTTCCTCAGGTAACGGTTTACATGAGACATCTATAACAGAATCGTCAGAAGTATCTGAAGTTTCTACTGACAAAGTTGAATCATGAATGAATGTGAGTCTGGCATATTCACAAATCAACAGTAAAAAATATTAATTGGGTCTGGCGTTTATATAAAATAGGTTTTATCTGAAAGGTTATTAATTTATTAATTCATCCGAATTTCAAGATTTAAACATGACGATGACATCTGAAAGGTTTCAAGATCACTGCACGGCTGACTTACACGTGACTCATAGCAAGTGTGTGACTGCCGATTTCCTAAATAGGAAAATTAAGAATAGTTCTACCTCCCATCAAACAAATTTTCATATTTGTTCAAGTCCTGACTTTTTTCCTTTTCCTTTTCTCTCTTCACAGCACCTACGGAACACCAAACGCATATATAGATATATTCGCTTGGGAGACGGAAGAAAACCATCGCCAAATCCTAGTTGTCCATTAAAAATGTCCAAGATCACCACTTCCCACGTTCGCCAGAACGTTCAAGAGCTTCTTGCTGCCTCTGAGGCCAAGAAGAGAAACTTCTTGGAGACCATTGAGCTCCAGGTTGGTCTCAAGAACTACGACCCCCAGAGAGATAAGCGTTTCTCTGGTACCATCAAGCTTCCTCAGGTCCCCCGTCCCAACATGACCATCTGTGTCTTTGGTGATGCTGTTGATGTCGACCGTGCTAAGGCTGCTGGTGTTGATGCCATGTCTGTTGACGATCTTAAGAAGCTCAACAAGAACAAGAAGCTCATCAAGAAGCTCGCCAAGAAGTACAACGCTTTCATTGCTTCTGAGGTTCTCATCAAGCAGGTTCCTCGTCTTCTTGGACCCCAGCTTTCCAAGGCTGGTAAGTTCCCCACTCCTGTCTCTCACAACGAAGACCTCGTTGCTAAGGTCAGAGAGGTCCGCTCTACCATCAAGTTCCAGCTTAAGAAGGTTCTTTGTTTGGCTGTTGCCATTGGTAACGTTGACATGGAGGAGGACCAGATTGTTTCTCAAGTCATGCTTGCCTCTAACTTCTTGGTCTCTCTGCTCAAGAAGCACTGGCAGAACGTTGGATCCTTGGTTATTAAGTCTACCATGGGTCCTGCATTCAGAATCTACTAAGTATTTATGATTTACTTGATTGTATAATTGTACTCTTAATGGAATAATGTTGCTCTCCTTATGTTCTATCTTCATTTCGTCACGTAGTAATTTTTGACAACCAGTAGTTGAAAAGTTTTCCAATTTTCTGAGAACGCAATCAGGGTAAAATTGAATGATCAGAATATTGCTGAGTAATCTATAGATCTTGATTTGTAATCAACTTACCAAGGTCTTGAGGAACCTCCCCACGTCGTCTGCATATCAGCAAAAGACATCCGTTAATATTCTTGCCTTCTAATAAAACTCAACGATGTATTTCGTATTTCCTCTCTAAGTTTTTAAAAGTAAGTAACAGTTATATTTGACTGAGAAATTGTATTTGGTCTTAATTGTTGGAGCCTGTTTTCATACTTGTTTCTTTAATTGTTCATATCTTTTGTCCATCGGTACTGGAAGAAAATCGGTCCGATCAAACCAAAGACACCCATCAAATACTATAATGGCCATGATTTATGGTGGTATTTTTATCAGCACCAATACCAAATTAATATTTTAAGGAGGATTAACGAAAGATATAGGCTCGATCTATTTTCTATAATTTTTTGGTACATTTTTGCTATGTGGTTAATTGACTGGTGTAAGTTGCGAAAACATGATCTAAACCTCATTTTTAGAGACTAATACCATAGGCAGTTTTTGATGTCCTTTCTTCCCTTGGACTAGTGAACAAACATGCAAAGCTGCTGTTTCTTGGACTCGATAATGCAGGAAAGACAACCTTACTACACATGCTTAAGAACGACCGACTTGCTACTCTTGAGCCAACAGTTCATCCAAGTACGTATTCTCCCAAAGAAACACAAAACTGACCTGCGACCCTGACTAACACTTTTTATTTTTAATTATTCCAGCCTCTGAGGAGCTTGCCATAGGTAACGTCAAGTTTACTACTTTCGATCTTGGTGGCCATCGTCAAGGTATGTTTAATTTACTCATTCTACTACGTTTCGTTTTCCTAATAAAAATGGTAGCTCGTCGACTATGGAAAGATTACTTTCCTGAGGTTAGTGGTATCGTATACCTCGTAGATGCTGCCGATCCGGGCCGATTTGCTGAGAGTAAAACTGAGCTCGATGCTCTTCTCGCCATCCAAGAATTGGAAAGCGTTCCTTTCCTAATCCTTGGCAATAAGATTGACGAGCCAAGTGCTGTTGATGAAGATACGTTCAGACAATCTCTGGGCGTTTTTCAGACAACTGGCAAGGGTAACGTGCCTCTTGATGGCAACTTCAGACCACTTGAAGTGTTTATGTGCTCTGTCGTTCTGCGCCAGGGATACGGTGAGGGAATCAGATGGCTCAGTCAGTACGTCTAACCAAGATGGAAGCTCTATCCACACGCGTCCAACTCTCACCATGTCAAACCTTTCTTTTTCCAATTTCATACTTTAACATTTATAAAGATATCAACCTTAGCATGTTGTATATGATCTAAACTTTCAGGAACAAGATACACAAGCACTCTTCTAAAATTAAGCTGTTTATTTTTGTTCTGATATTTAAATGGGGAATATAAAATGATATAACTTTTGTTTGAAATGAAATGAACAGAAATGGCTAAGAGATAAAATCTCATCTATAATAAACCCAAAGAATGATTAAATGAATGGATTGGGTTTTAATCATCCATGTTACGAGCTTTCTTCGAAAACCTCTCATTGCTATCACCACTTCCACGCTTGCGTCCCTCTCGCGCAAAAAATTCTTTCTTTTCACGACGTTCGCGGTCTTGTCGTTTTTCGTTATTTTTGGCAACCTTCTTCTCATATTCTTTTCGCTTTTCGTCCTTCTTTGCACTTCGCTTAGCATCTTTATCCTTGCGAAGAGTAAAGATCTTTTGCATAAGATCTCTAGCCTTGCGTTCTTCACCACCAAGGACAACTGCACGCTTATGTGTGTATGTATCCTTCTTTGAACCCTTGACATTGGCACGGATTGGTTGAGCACCAAAGGGCAATTCTGACCTGATAGCTTTTGGTACTTTCAAGGCATTGAAATGACGGTTAGTTCTCTCAATCTTTTGGTACCGTGAGTTTCCTTCAAGAGGGGTAGCAATTCCACGCTCAGCTCGCACTTGACCAGTGAGTTTCATGCCAGCCCAGCTGGTTTTGTTTTTGAGCAACAGTGATGTTACAGGGTTGTAAAACTTGCGAGGCTTAATTTGGTGCCAGGCTCGTAAGAACACAATATCACTCATGAGAATTTTGTCTTCAAATGTGGCACGGAAATGTCCTTCAGGCTTAGAAAGGGCACGCTTGATTTGTCCTCGAATACCTGACACAGTCTTGATCGAGGCACCTTCAAATTTGGCAACCTCGAGTGATGTGTTAAACATGTCCTTGATGAAAGCAGTGTTCTTATAGATCTTGTAAGGGTATCCCACCAGCTTCAATTTCTTGACAATCTCAACACTTTGATCCACCTCAAGTACTGTTCCTGTGGCACAGATTCTAAAGGCACCTGTAGCTGTGTCATTAGCCACAGACTGAACACAACAAAAACCAGTGTTTGGTGAAACCAAAGGGCCATAGAAAGTTGCAAAACAATGCATGTGCTCAGGAGTATATTTGAGCATACGATTTCTTGTACGTGAGTCAGAGGTAGAGTAGATAGGAATAGTCTGGAATCGGCGCCATCCAAGAGAAATGATGAGAGGATCATTTGACTTAAGAATGCGTTTGTGCCATCTATGGCGTTTGATACGAACTTGAGAGAAACCAAATCGGTCTTCGTTTGTCAACAATGAACCCATAACCACAGGGAATGTAGGATCAAATGATTCAATAAACTCACAAGGCACATTGTCAAATACAATACGAACGTAGGTGCCAGCACGGAAACCCTCAACACGGTCACGCGTTGCAACGTCCAACTGATCCAATTCTGCTTTGTTAATCTCAAGCTGTTTAGCAATTTTCGCCTTTTGCATATCGTGCCAAGTGTCATGCTCCTCTCCTTCCGGATCTTCAGCACCAAACTCACGATCTTCACCATCTTGACCTTCCTCCATTTCCAATCGCTGTTTTGCCTTCTTTGCAGAGTTTTCAGCACGCATTTCATCTACAGATTTAGGTTCGGCATCCTCCTCCTCGTCATCACTTCCTTCGTCTCCATCCTCTCCATTTTCGCTTTCGTTCTCATCATTATCTTCGTCCGCCTCAAGATCCTCAAAATCTCCAAATACTTCTTCATCGTCGTCTCCGTCTTCATTTTCATCAACTGCTCCCTCTTCACCGATGGTTTTCGGACGATAGAAGCGACCTTCTAATGACTCCAATGCTTCCGAGCCCAACCATTTAGCTAATAGCTCTTCTAAGTCACCAAAGTCAACCTGTGCTTTATCTGAATGGTTGTCTACCTCCCTTCCAGTATTAGTACCTTTCTTCTTGGTAAAAAAGTCTTCCTCATCACTTCGTTCAATATCTTCTTCTTCCTCATCATCGTCGTCTTCATTGTGATATCGTCGTGCAACATCCTCAGGAGTAAGATTGTCCATGTAAAGAAGTTTGCTAAGATTGTAGCGTCTCTTGACTTTGAAGTCTTTAAACTGTCCTGAGGTACCTCTACGACGCAATGCCATTGCTTCTTCGCTGTAGTCTTCTTCTTCTTCGTCAAAATCTTCTTCGAGCTCGGAGTCAGTTTCTTCAAAGACAAGTTTGTCATGCTTCTTTGTGTGCGAAGACTCAGGATTAAACTTTGTCTCAAAATCAATTTCTTCCAGTTCAACGTTCTCATCTTCATCCTCATCGCTGTTCTCAGAATCTTCATCTACATTATCATTAAATCGCCGATCTTCTGCAATGTTGGCATTACGAAGAGATGTTCTACCTCTAGACACTACCTTTTCATTGAGGTCCAAGTCTTCCTCCTCATCAAAATCTTCAACTTCGTCTAGGGCAGTTCCCGAAGAGAAGAGCTGCAGCCCACGAGGTGCCTTTTCTGATCCCAAAATAGAGTCTGCGGATTGCAAACTTGTTACCATTTTTTCACCGATTCCTTTTTCTTCACCTGGAACGAAACTTTTTGTTCCCACATCGATATAAACCGCATCCTTATCCATTAGCACACCACCAACATCACTCATTGGAGCATAAATAGTCTTCATCTTTTCATCAAGCCGACGTCGTCGCTTGGGGCCTGTTCCGTCAGCTTCAGCATCTTCCTGTTTAATGGCATATGGAGTAGGGCAAGGGTCTGGTAGCCGTTCAACTTCCTTCGTAGTAAGGTCGCCAATACCAGGAATATGGACACGAGCGTTGGCATATGGTAAAGGAGTTCCGTGTAAGTATCCATATATGGCGATCTTTCGGTCAACTTTGTTATTCTTTTCAATTAAAGCTGGGTGAGTGAGATCAGAAACACGGTCAGCGAGTAAATAGGCATGCTCATTACGCCATTTCAGTGGTCTAAATTTCATTACAGATATGAACCTCGCTAGGTTGAGAACCTCACGGTCAGGGTATCTACCATTAATGACACCAGAAAGGTAAAAAAGTTTGGCACCCTTATAAACTTCAGTCCAAAATCTATGCTTTAAAGCCTTCTTCGAAGCTCTCATAGTTGATACAGACTTAAATAAGTCCAAGTGTGTGGTGACGCCAAGGATACGAGGAAATCCATGAGGCGCCAGAATGTTAAGAAACTCCATGGTCTCCATTTCAAATCCAAAGTTTCCGTCAATCATAAGCAAGATGAGATCCGCAATTTTAGCAATATCAATCATGGAGTTGAGATCATTTGAACATTCGATTAGAGTAAGCCTTCGACGTTTCCCAGAAACAACAGTAATAGGGCCCTGAATATCATTAAGGGTGTGCTTCGTGAATCTTCGAACCAAACTCTTAATTAAGGTGGATTTTCCAGTCTTGAGAAGTTAGTCTTTGAACCAAAAATTCTAGCACATAAAAATCAATTTCACTTACACCAGAGGGTCCTACTACAGCGACGATAACGGGCGGAGGTTCTTCAGGCGTTCTGTCCACCATAGGAACATGATATTTCTTTTCATTTTTCTATAAATGGAGTCAGCAACATTGGTCAAAATGTTAGTCCCAAAAGCTCACTTACATCAGAGGTTCTTCTAGCTTGACGTTCCAGCTTTCCAGGAGCCGAAACAGAAAAAGCTTTGGCATTAAAGCCATTAGCATGAAGCTTGCTTTTATTTCCCTTCTTCGGATCCTTAGAAGCTCTATGTGTCTTGTTAGACTGATTTTGTTGATCCATTTGGTTGAAATTCGATACCAGAGATGGAAGAACAGAAAGAATTCTCCCAAAAAAATTTGTGATTTCTTCACACGGGAAATCAGGGCAAGGAAACCTCATAAACCAGGGATAGGGTTTGATAATGTCAAACAGAAATATAGTATTTTGTTCGTTCATGGTTCAAATCGTACCAGGGGGTGCAAGTTTTGTACAAAGAAAGAAATAACAAAAGTTCAAGCTCAAATATCAAGCATTTAGATTCAAGGTGAATTTTATATACTATTATGAGCTTGTGACTTCAAATGCTCAAATCTCTGGTGGGTTGCATTATTTCTTGGGCTTTCTGATACCAAGTACACGCCATCACATTCAACGAAGCAAGGTGTTTATTAGCAGTAATGCTCCTTTGAAGTATCTTGAGAGCATATAGGAATTTTCCAGTAATCACTGCTTGTACTATTACCAGTTTATTTAATCATAGCAATTGTTTTTTGCAGTCATATTTATGGGGTTTGCTGGTTCACAATTCAAAAGTGCGGCTGTTGCAAAATTACGAAGTATTGAAATTGACTTTTCTACTGACCTGAAAAGATTCCACGGATTCTGGAGAAAAAAAATGCTTCAGTGTTAAACTGTCAGAAATATAAGCAAGCGTGTTAGATAGTCTGTTTACTGAACTATAATTTTGGTTCAAGTAATACATGTAGATTAAAAAAATAAAAATAATAAATAAATAAAGGATGACGGTAAGAACGTACATAATATGTTTAATTAATATTATATTTTTTACCACCTTCTTATTTAAAAATATTTCTTAAAATTCCTTTTCCATTTTTTAATTTACCTTTTTTTTCTCTCTAAGATAGCTAGTTCATTCTACCATGTCCATCATCGCAATAGTTTATTCACTTACCTCTTGATTTTAAACTTACTGGTAGAGGAAACTCAAGAATACGAGTACTAGGTTGAAACCAGAATAAATTCTGAAGAACTACTGGAACTTCAGATTATTCACCATGGTGAGCCTACCCCAGTTTCTCCTATTAGTATTCTAGTCCTAACAACCTGAGTTTATTAGGTTTTGTTCAGAAACAAGAGATTAGAGCCATTGCTACCCAATGGAAGCCAGGCTGTTGGCACGGAAGTCTGGGCAATCTCATGTACTGGCGAAACTTTTGACCAGTATAACGCCTATTTAGCAAGGTAAGATATCTTTCCTAGTGGTTTTAGAATTTTTTTTCTAACATTTTTAAGAATGAAATTTTACTATGAGGTACTGGATTAATCATATAATTCCAATAAGTGGTGATTCACTAACTATTTGATAGCCAGTATTTACTTGCGAATTAACAGGTCGGTCGAGTCTTAATTATTTTGAAGCAATAGAAAGCGAGGTATTGGGATTTGATCTTTTTTTTTCCTTTGTATGATACTGACTATATTAAGTCTCTCCAGCTTGAAAAAATTATAAAGAACTTTCCTGATGTGTTACGAGAACCCATCCTTCGTAAAGTTCAAGTTTCCACTATTCCTCACCTTGAAGATCTAACTGAAGCAATATATAATCAGCTCAAAAATGATTATTTTCCTGGCGAAGTCGTCTGGGTCAAAACGGATGAGTTGGTAGAAGTGATTGTTCGTGAAAAAGCCCATTTTAATGCAATAACTTTGCCTTCTGGTGAATATCGCCAGGCTTACTGTAAATACAGGGTTGAACGACTTAAAAATGGTGAAGATTTAATTCTTGATGAACGTCAATTAGTACGAGATAGAAAATCGTTTACGAAGAATATTTTGCGTGCATTCATCAAATCTTCAGTTTATCGGAACTCTGGGTCTGGCAAACCTTGGATTGTTAAGGAAGAATATGCTAAGCGCTATAGAATTAATCAGAAGAATTCTCCTGGATTACTGAGACACAACCATACTGGTCACCATCAGGAGCAAACATTACGGAGAAAGGGGGAATACCAAAGAAACGTTTCGACGCATTTAGCAACAAATGAACTCGTACCTAAAAGTGCTGAAGATCAGCCTAAGGAATACAAGTTTCTACTCAGACAGGATCAACTACAAGAGGCAGAAAATATCAGGTTTGAACACCAGAAAGGGTTGCAAAAAATCAGAATTCAGCAAAAGGAACTTCAGTTACACCAACAGGAGCTCCTCAATGATAAATTTTTCAAACGTAACTTGTCAATCGCCTCAATGGAAGAAAGTACAAAATTAAAGGAATTCCATCAGCTTCAGCAATCTCAAATTCTTCAAAACACGCAATACATGTATCTGGATCCTAGCATCAAGCAGAAATCCCTATCTTACGTAGTCCCCATTCATAATGAATTAGGGATGACTGAAATGCTGGATTTATCACCGTCTAATTTCACAAATAGGGAAAAAGACACAAATCTAACGTCTCCTGAAATTTTGCAACATGCGCTACTACCTGAACCTTTAATCAAACCCGGAAGCATTAATGCTCACAGTTCGTCCATTCAAGAAGATTTGATGTATTCCAGTAATAACTCGAAGGTGAAGCTTCGACCACAATTAAAATTATGCCCTGATATTAGTCCTCCCCATATTATTGGTACAATTTTAGAGACATGGCACTTTCTTAATACATACAGCGAGGCACTAGCTTTAAATACTTTTACGTTTGACTATTACTTGGATGCACTTCGTTTTGATGATGAAGAGGTAGAATGTAATTTGATTAACGAAATCCATTGCAGTCTATTGTGCGGCTTAATGGGAACCAAAAAAGCCGAACTATCAATCCCTCTACCAGAACTGCCAAATGTATCAGGTACGAATTCAGAAGAAGACAATGAAGAGTGTGATGAGAATCTGGAGAACTCTGACGTGCATGTTGATTCTGGGAATGAAAGCGTATTAGATAGTACAAAAAGCATACCAGAAGAGTCTAGAGAAAGTTTAAGCGACAGAGAAGATAATATTCAACCCCAGAATTCAAAGGTGGTAACTTTGGAGGAAACAAATAAAAGTGGATTATATTCCACGTATAAAAAAATCAGCTGGAAAGAACGACTTCGTAGACGAATGTTCAAGGATGGCGGTTGGCAACTTATTATAATTGGACTTTTGCATTCCTTACTGTATGTTCCTGAATGGAAAGAATCGATTACCACCATTCTTGATGTCCTCGCACCTCTGGATGAACCATTAGCATTATTTACTGTCTATCAAGCTTATATGGCGTCGCTTTCAGTTGAACTTAGAGTTGAAATTATTCGCATGTTGTGTGAACTTCTCTATCCGTCTCAGTTGGTAAGAGGATATCTTGATAAATGCATGGAAAGCAGCGTTCGGGTTAGGAAAGAGCGACTCGAAAACCTTCGTGAATGCAAAACTCTCTTTGAAGTAATCAGAAGTCTTGAAATTGAAAAGAAGTCCTTTTTTCCACATGGTATCGCCGATTCCTCTTGTCCAGATTCTGTGATCCTTGATAATTCTGCTCCCGAAATGAGATTAGATTCTTTATCCAGGTCATGTACTCCAAATAATGGGGTAGGAAATAAAAGGAATAAACTAACACCCTCGAAAAACAGTGAAAAGAAAAAACCCCGATATGATACTGAGTCTGAATTAGCGGAAACAAACCCTACTTTTAACAAAATTTATCTCTTGTGCGAAAATGCTAAGAGGAAAACAGAGACTTTATTGGAAGCAAATCGCGCAGGTGAGCAAGAGTTAGCATTGCTAGATTGCCAAAGGGCACGAATGATAGGTAAAGACAGATATCATAATAGATATTGGTGGTTTGAAGGAAATGGCATGAAATTTCAAAGTATGATAGAACAACTTGAAAGAGAAAAGTCTAGAGGCCTGAAATGTAAATCAGAACTTTTACATGACGTCAATGAACCTCATTTATTTTCAGGATTCCTTATGGGAAGACTTTGGGTTCAGGGACCGACGGAAGAAGAAGTGCAAGTATATCTTGACTTACACCCTCCTTATCATTTTCCTGTTATATCTAAGGATAAAACTGGGCAAACTGTTATTCCCTCCTCTACTGTTTCTGGAAAAGCCCGAATTTTAATTGACAATTTTGGAACTATAACACCTGATTTGACAATCGCAGAACGCAAAGTTTTGGAAGAAGGTGATCTGTGCTTAACTAGTAGTGTTGAATGGGGGTATTATGATGAACCTAAAGAAATAGATGCCCTTCTAGATTGGCTCAACCCTTATGGACAACGAGAGCTGAAGTTATCACGACAACTTATCGCTATCAAAGACCAAATTTTTGAATGCATGAAAGCCAGAAAATCGGAAATGGCTTCGAATAAAGAGATACAGAAAAATCGTCTAGAGGATTTGAAGGAGAAAAACTCTAAGCTACTAAGCTTGAATGAAGCTCAAGCTAAAGATCAAAAATTTCTAGATTATTTGGAGAATCAGCTAAAAGTAAAAATAAAAATAGCAGAGGAGGACAATGCAAATGAGCTTGAATCGTTAGACCCAAAAACGGGCGGCATAAGCGTAATCCAGAATTGCGAGTTAGGTCAGCGACGCCGGCGTTCAACCCGACTTCAAAAGCAATCTGCAGTCGATTATACGCCTACCAAAGGTCGTACTTCTAAGAATAATCTGGATTCTAAAGAAGAAAATACAATAACCTCATTAACCAGGCAAGTCATTAACAAAGAAGCCTTCCACAATGGTAAGGGTGAAGTTGATATAAGCGACTGGAGTACTAAGAACACTGTCAAATATATGTCGGAAAAAAACCTGACAATTGAGATCAATAATCTCCGAAAGCAAATCGAGGAGAGAGCCAGTGACCTAGAAGACATGGAAAATGATATGAGGCACCAAGTAGAAAACTTCTGCTTACTATCATGGCACAACAAATCAGCTAAACTCAGGCTAGGCCATACATTATATGATTCTGTCCGTATAAAAGCGAGACCGCGAAAAAACTTAAAGAATAAGAGAAAGTAAACCGACCTAAAGTTAATGTATTATATATATATTTTTTGATTAAATTCTATAAATTAACAAATTCATTCAAAATAAACCTTTGTGCTAACTAACCACCTCTCACCATGTCATCAGGAGAATGATCAATTTCTGGTTTACCTAGTAATTCAGCTTTATTAATCTTCTTTTCATCAGATGATCTCACTTCTTTAACTTTGGCCTTAGAATTGGCAGTGGTGGCTTCACCGTCTGCGTTCTTTTTGTCATTAGGTCCACAACCACAGTTGTATTTGTCTGAAATTGCGTTGCAGTCAAAAATCTCTTTGTGTAGTTTTTCGTTTACAACATTGTGAACAAAGCATCCCCATTGAGATGCAGCTTCACGAGAGGATGTTTGAGGAGGATATTTACGAAGCATTTTTTGGAAATGCTCTGCACATTGCCCACTAGAGAGAAAAGAATAGTTAGTAAGCTAAGGATGTAGCGAAAAATATGTATATATTTATATATGAAAGCTGCTAAGAATGAAAGAAGAAATCGAAATGATTGTAGGAAGAAAGCGCTTACCAAGGGTATACTCGTGAAAACAAGTAGATATAAGATGACAACGTCTCTCGGTCATTTTCAGTGGGCTTCAGAGGGTACTGGGCCAAAATGGTATGGAAGAGTTTCCAAGAAGCACGTCCTAGCTCGGCCTTAACTGTAGCATTGTAGAGATGCTCCATAATTGGCGCACCACTTATCAGATCTTGAGAAGGACCATCTGACTGTCCTAGAGCTTGGATAGGGTCGTAATCTTTCACGTTGGCAAGTCCGGCAGGAGATAGTTCCTTTTTCGTGGTTTGTCGATTCCTTAAAATGTTGATGGAAGAGCTTGACGGTGAGAAAACAAAAAAGAAAAACAAAAGGCCAGTGGCTAATATAGCCACTAGTGTTAAAGATGGACGACGGGGCATTCTAATATGCGATTTGAAATGTTTTGAAATTTACAGTCTCATTAATTATTGAAAGAAAGAGAGTAAGTAAGGAACGGAAAAAAAACTGATATTTGGCCACTTTTCAGATTCTCAGCTAACAAACTCCCAAATGAGACACGCCCACACGGCTGCTACACAAACGGAAACGGTAGGCCTCTGATGTTGTAGCTAAAATTGAAACTTGCTTAGATTGAATTTATTTTCGTAGTCGATACTTTGCTAGGATTCAAAAGAGAATTAAATGTGTACTTTTGTAATAATTCTGGTGTTTTTTATACTATCCGTCGCAAAATGGGAAAAAATAAGCACCTAATTAAAGAACGATTAAAGTGCAAGCCAATGCCTGAATTGCCTGGATTTCGTTTTTCAACGGAAATATAAGGGAGGAACCTTTAGCAAATACACTGTAGCTCCGATTAAACTGCCAATATCAGTTGTTTAGAGTTTTTGTAGAGCAATGTCCCTGAAAACCAGCCATGGAATTATTATAATCATAGAACGGTTTAATACGTTGATCCAGTGGAAAAAATATTTTCATTTTGATCGAATTTCGCACAAAACAAGGTCCGGTCCGACATGAGTAACAATAACCATAAGGCATATTTTCTCTATCACATAGGTCTTTATACTGACAATAACTTAGTGAATCTATTCAGTAACAGTTATTAAAAACAATGTACTTGAATTTCAAATATAAGAAGGATTATGAACATTCAGCATTTCTTATTCAACCGGTACCAGCTATAACTTTTAGATGCCCCTTGTAATTTTCAATTCACTTGGGCTTTCTTTTCAGACTTTCAAATTCGGAATAATTAATTATAACTTGATATAATTTTAACAACCCATTATTACCATAGTTCAGAAGTTATAAAGTTCAAATACTCGAAACAGTGTGATTTTATTATCTGTGATTTCACAACTTCAAGACGATGATTCCTTCTCAAATTGCTTCATATCAATATAGAATAAATCTTTGCCATAGCTGGTCCCTACTAGGTGTCACATCTCCTCACTGACCCATAGTACTTTTTGGTACTCCGTCTCCCCTCCCAACTAAATCACAAATAACAGTACCCTTACCCTCCATATGGCTACAAACTCAACATAAACGATATTGAATCAGAATGATTTCAACATTGAGCTATTGGCCACATCATATAATTGATTGAGTATCTTCAATATGCATTCTGTTACTGAATCAAGATATAATAAGTCGATACCCAGTAATTCTTTAACTCATGAAGGAGATAATTCAGCTGTATCGCCTCCGCGAGTGAATATCAATCAACAGCGGGGACATCGATATGACCAACTGCAATATAATGAATTGAATACCAGTGCAGATATTTTGAATTCCATATTCAAGGATATGTATGGAAATGGACTACCATCTCCATCGCTTAGTCCGATGATGTCTTCTTATGCTAGCATGAGACTTGGTGTTTATTCAGATTCAACAAACACCGTGCCAGTCGTTCACACTGGCGATGATGATTTCCAGGCATTGGACGGGGGATATTTTGTGAGAGGTGGACAACAGGCTCTGAAACGAACTCCGTACCCAGCTTCACCTGGAAATTTGAGTACTGAATATCAGAGAGTCGGTGGTTCTAATACCTGGATAACAGCTTTAACTTGGGGTTCACGTGAAGCAGGAATGCTACCATTGGCTCCTGGATCTAAATCGTATATCACCGAAGTAGCCAAGACCGTGGATTATCTCATGGTATTAGCACACGAATGGTCAACATACAATCCAGCTTTGCCTCAGGACACAAGAAATAGCTCTCATTATGTCCGAACAGGCTCCGACGCGATTTTCCGTGTTACCACACATAAAGCCAGTTCAATTGTTTCAAGACCTCTAGATATGCAAATGATTCATGGCTATCCTTTACCTGGTCCAATTCTTAATGATAATGTACTCCATGTTGCAGCAATTTGGGATGTTGGTGTGAGCAAGTGGTTGCTACTGGGAATTTTTCTCAGCCCTGAAGGATTAGCCATTAGCGATACTTGGAGTCGCTCTCCAAAATCTGCTGATCGTGTATATACCATGTCATTGTCACAAAATATTTCTAGCGAAAAGAAGATACATGTTAAGCCACTTCCCGATATTGTTATAACTGAGCCTATTTCTACGCCTGCGTCTTCAGTAGGATCGCTTTCAGAAGGGAATAAGGCGGAAGGTGAAATCCCACTTCAAGGTTCAACAAGTTCACGGAAAGTAGATGAGAAGATTGAAGAGAGTGTAGGTCCAAATGAAGACCTTCATGTCGGAAGTGAGTCTGATGATGAGGATGATGACTATTGGGCTCAATATGATGATTTAGCTGGATCGGACGAAGAGGCAGATGAGAAAAGTGAGACTCAGAAAGACCCTTCAAACGCAGTAATTTCTAACACGCGTAACACTTCACAAAACCATGAACTAACTGAATCTGAAAATGAGGAGGAAAGCTATTACAGCAAATACGATAAGGTTGAACCTATGATTCATGGGGATGATGTAGACCGAACCAAGGTAACTAATTCTAAACCGGCAATTCCATCTGGAACAGAAGTTTCTGAGTCTTCCTATGACGTCAATCGATGCACTTCGCCAGTTTGGCCTGGTGCATTCCCTTCGAACAGCCCTATTGCCACTTCATCTACTTTCGAAACCCCTCCTTCTGTTCCTAGGCTAAACGAGCAAGAGTTTTCTTCCGGCTCTGCAACTAAAAATACAGAGTCATTTCGGTCTAAATCAATACAGAGTTCTTCACTTGATAACTCTGTTTTAAAAGCTCATGTATCTGAATCTATTGCAAGCTTGTACAAGCTAAGCCGATCTCAGGGCATGAGCGTGACTGACTTTATGACCTTAGCATCCGAAGCTACAGCATCTGTAAAAGATTAAAACTACATATGAAACATTGAACCCTTTAAACCTTGCATAATATGTGTACAGCAATTTTGTGATAATTTTTAACATTCGTTATAAGGTAAAATAGGATTTTATTAATACTTGAATATTTCCTCTACTCCTCATCGCTCTCGGATTCGGACTCAGCATTCTCAAGCCATTCCACAAAGTTTTTTGCTGCCTTGCGAATTTTCTTGGATGTGTCTCTGTTGACATATTTTTTACTTGGCTTGGAACCCCAAGCAATGATTATCTCTTCCTCTAAAATATCTTCATCATAAAGAGTGTGAAGAATAAGAGGAATTTCAGGAATAAGATTAGGATAAGAAAGACCAACATGGCGTTCAATACCTCCTAGTAGTGCCTTTTGATGTTTCTCCGAAGTGACAAGCTTGGATAGAAGACCACTATGTTCAGAAATTTCTTCAACAATCTCATCTGTGAATAAAGTCTGTGCGAGAACCTGAACTGTGCGGTGTTTCTTAGAAATCCCGAGATCAACAGCCTTCTTGAAAACATCAACATCAGTGTGATGTTCGCCATTGGCAACCCATTCACCAAAATTTTCATATTTAGCATTTTCATCTTCCTCTTCATCGTCAAGCTTCAAAGTACCCAGAGACTTTTCATTCTCTTTCTGTCTGACTTTAACAGCTTCCTCAGACAAATCAGCAGCCCATGCATCATCACCTTCGTCTCGGACCAGGATATTGGATGTCTCAGCCTTGAATCTGCTGAAATCGTTATCAGAAACAGCTCTATTATCGGCAGGCGAAGAAGAGGCATTGCCGTCATCTCTGTTTACAAAATCAGATGCACCAGTATTAGCTGAGGCAGTGGCAGCAGCTTTCTTTCTGCCTTTTTGAGCAGTAGCAGGAGGATTTTTAGCTATGTAAGAATTCAACTTATGTTTAAGATCAATAGGAGTACGTCTACCACATGCTTTGCAGTCACGCAACAAATTTCCATCTCTCTGGACAATAATGTCTGTCTCGGGATTTTTGCAAGCCTTGCATAGAACGAATTTATTTATAAAGCCATCCAAAAGCTCTTGAAGCTTGGGGGCATCATGAGACCCATTTACATGATACCTGTCGTCAATTTCATTGATGGAGGTTTGAGCTCCAAGTTCAAATCCAAAAAATTTGATAACATAGGCCGGAGGACGAGACAGAGCTCGAGTGACATCTGAGGTATTCATAATTGCAGTACGAATGCCATTACCTCTACCCTCGATCTTGGAGATGATCAACGGCATTTTATATCGGTAAAAGGGATCATTGTTATCTCTGCAAATATTAACGAGAGCCATTATTGCGGTCTAACAGTACTGTTGAGTCTGTAATCAGTTGGAACAGAGCAAATAAGTTGGCCGTGAGGTTTTCCTTAATATGTCCTGGCAAGAGTTTCCCAGTAGGATTTCATAAAAGTATGGACAATCTGAACATAAAAGAAGAAACTTGCTAGGGCATATGTAGGTAGGTATCAATTAAAACTGGACTAAATGTATTCCTGGGCTAATTTGACTACTACCAGTTGTTAAGAGCTATTCAGTAGGTGAATAATTCGAATTCGTAAAACAAGGTACATTCAAGATGGGTCAATTGCGTAGGATGCTCAAGTCAATGGGTGATATTGAGGTTTAATAGAAAGAAAACTGATAGAAATAAGGACATTTGTCATATCAGCTTAAAATAGGGAAACTGCCCTTAATTTATACCAGAAAAGTGGGATCGAGCTAAATTTCATAATTGAAGGAACCAGTGATTGGGAGAAAGTGGAAACTTCGAGGGCAACACTTACTAACCTCGTATTATGTGTATCTACCATGTTGTAAATTGAAGCTTCCATTGGATTGTTTTCTTCACATTTTAGGCAACTTTATGTAGCAGCAATATTTTACATTTTTATAAAAACGTGTGTATTCTTGAGTTATTGCGACAGATTTTAAGAAATTGACAGTAGAAATCTAGTGGAGAAGCCATAGAAATTTATTATATTAAGAGACTTCCTTCAATAATCCAAGTTATATACGTTACACAACGTTGAATTGAAGAATAGATTTGAATATTAAGCCTGCTATAATATAAAAAAGTTATAATTTTCATTTGATAGAATAGCTATGGCGAAAGACGCATTGGCTTCTTTGTGAAGCATCAATGAACAGTTAGTTAGCGAAGGCACTTATTTATTTACCTGACTCTATTAGTACCAGAACAGTAGATCATGGCAATTCACTCAAAAGAGCACAGACTAGTAGTAATTTTCTCAACTCAACGATTTATAGAGTTTGGGGCAATTGTAAATTTACCCTTTTGAATCAATAGCTCCGTTGATAATTTTTATTGCACCATAGTCATGGTTCAATTTTTGCATTCATATAACTGCAGTCAGCGGCGTTCAGTGCCTTTTCAATTACATTTCTTTCTACTCGTAAGTTTAAAACGAACTAATTTTTCTATCCAAGGTTAATGTACCATAAATTTCAAAATTAACTTGTCATCTCTAATCGCTAAGAAAAATTCTCCATATTTCTTGTCTGGCTTATTCATTGATTGAATTTTAAACCATAAATAATTCTATTGCTATTTTATATCTCCTCTTCGTTTACCTCTAAACAAATTTATATTGAACACTCCTCTACAAAATGTTTCATTTTGAATGTATGTAGTTAGATCAAGAGAAAAGAGGGGGAATCATTCATGAATATTCAGCATAAGGGATTGCAAAATGATTGAGAAATTAGATATATCACATATTATAGATCAGAGGGGAACACGTTCTATTTTAACCAGCTAATATTCGCTTAGAATCGAATTTGCAGCAGCAAGATTCTCTGGGGTTCCTTTTTTCTCGCTCACAATATACAACAATCGTCTCTCAGAAACCTCGGCTAAGTCTGTGTACCTCGATTTTTCCATAGGTTGGAGCTTATTGCTTGCCTCAGGAAGCTTCAAAATTTCTTGGGAAGCTACTTGAACTCCAGCCCAACCACGAACATAAACAGGGCACAATTCAACAGCTCGGAGAAAATGCTTAACAGCTTGAGATAGGTACTCGAATTTCTCGGAAAACGGTAGTGAGCTATTGCGGACTACAAGTGTATGCTGAACCTCACCTATCCGAGCAAAAATATTGTATGCATGAGGTGTAAGTAGAAGAGTTTCCTGGAGAGCATGGATTGCCTGTGGATATTGACCACTACTATAGTATGCTTCGCCCAGTTCGGCCCAGAGTTCGGAATCAGTGGGAATAGTATCGGCAATTTTCAAAAGTTCATCGATATACTCCTTGGTATTTCCCTTAAATTTAGAGAAGGCAGCTCTTCTTTTCAATGCAATGAAATCATTTTCTTCTCGGTTCTTCAAATAAATGAGTGCAGCTTCAGGACCTTCAGTAACCTCCAAATATTGAGACTTCATTAATGCAACTCTGCTCGTTTTCTCTCCAAATCGATCACTTATACGATTTAACATTAGGCTAGCATCGTTGTCCTGGCTAGTCATCAATGATAAATAGAAATGCTGTTGTAGAAGCCCAAACCATGTTTCGTCATCAATTGTGCCTTGATATCGATTTAAGTATGATCTTGACGCTTGGTATAAATCCAATAACTCTGCAGGAGAAGCTGTAAATGCCTTCTCCTGTTGCATCGAAGTAATTAGCATTGTATGAATTGGAACCATGATTAGCAGTAATTTCACTGAATTTATTCTAATTCTCAACTATGAGGACAGGCTTGACATGTATTTCAGATGGCTTTGGGAGAATGGGGGTGCAGATATTCTAAAATATACTTGGTAAAATCATTTTGCATGAATAATATGGTACCAGCCGTACATCACTTTGGGACTTTGTTGTTATGACAACATTTGTCTCATTATGGAAAATGAAAATAAACATTAATTTCAATAACAAAACGCCAGAAAGCTGCAAGTTAATCTCTTGCCCGTCCTCACCTCGACAAGAAACAATTTTTTGGGGTTTCCTTGCTGATACCCTGTGTTTTTCATTAAATTATATTTCCAAGGCTCAATGGTGAAGACTACTCGAAAAAAGTCATATCATGGCTATGAAGTTCGCTTGGAAACCTTCAGCGGAGCTAGGCTCAAAGGTTCCAAACCTCGTAGTCGAAAAGTTACCTGGCCCCATGCCAGACCTGGCGCAACTCAAGTCGCAAAGGCAGGCTTTTATTTTACTCCGTCCCCTTTAGAATTTGGTGCTGATTTGGTCACTTGTTACATGTGTGGATGTGGTATTGACGGCTGGGAGCCTGAAGATGATCCTCTTAAAGTACACATTGAAAACTGTAAGAATTGTCCGTTAGCTATTCTTCAAAGCAAACCCTGGGAAACAGACCCTCATCATGACCCGCGTTGCGATGAGTCTTTATCAACTAGATTACAAACCTACTATCAACCCTTAACAAACGAAGAACTGGAAGCAGCCATTATCAATTCAGCCCCAGAAACAGACGGAAATCCTTCACCCTCAAAAGCTACTCAATTATCTTCTACGTCCTTGATGCTTATGGGCACTTCAGTATGGCCACATGATTCCAAGAAAGGATGGCTTCCTACTAGCGAAAGCATGGCGAAGGCAGGATTCTATTATTTTCCAAATTTTGTAGGGGAGGACTTTGGTCTATGTCCATATTGTGGATTAGGTCTTGATGGATGGGAGCCGACAGATGAGCCTGTTAAAGAACATCAACGACGGAGCCCAAAATGTCTCTACTTTACTTGTCGTTCTTCTGTTCCTCTGGAGCTTGAGCGAACTGCAGAGAGATCACATAATACCCAGTCACAAACTGTTCAGGAATTTTCAGACAATGAAGATGGCTATGAGACTGCTTCCAGTGTTGCCAGTGCCACGTCAAAAAAACGGAAGAAAGCATCTAATACTACAAGTACTACCAGAAAACGAGTTTCCAAGATGAAACGAAGCAGCCGAGCAAATAGTGTGAGCAGTACACATAGTGGCCTTTCAGAAAGTGACGCGTCTACATCTGGGGTAGTAGCTCCTATCAAGAGGAAGAGGGGTCGTCCATCTCGTAAAGTCACTGCGCCTGTCGATGCTCAAGATGTTGAGATGGATACAATGTCCGAGATTAACTCTCAGCTTTCTGCAAATAACGAACAATTGGAATCTGATAGTCTTATTGCTAAGGACAATATAGAGCATTCTGCCTCTGTGTTACGCGGGGTTAACGCTCCTCTTTCAAAAGGCTCGGTGTTTGCCAAAATTTCCAAGTTTGAAGGAATTGCTTCTGCAGCAGCCAAACCATCTGAGGCTCCTCAGCGAAAAGCTGAAAAGACTCTTTTCAAGAGTAACTCATTATCAAAAATTAAATCAGAAAAGGTGGACTCACCTTGCGCGTCAGAAGTCAACAGATCTAAAAGTGTTCAAGAAACAAAGAAGAATAGGCCATTACCTAAGAGTTACCGCGGAGATGTTATTGAAGAAGAACGACCAGTATCTAAGCTATCTTCTAAAATTAAGATCAAAAAAGAGGAATTGACACCATTCAAAATCAAAACTGAGCCAATTGAATCTCCATCATTCCGTTCACGTCATAATGTTCGTCACTCAGGATATTCATCCGCTGATGCTGATGCTCATGCTGATATGGAACAGGAAACTGAACCCGATGCTGAAGATGAAGCAGAAGATGAACCTGAAGCCGCACCTGAAGTTGAAAACAAAATTCCAACCCAGGTTAAAGTCCAGGTGGAGGTTGAAGTTGAAGTAGAATTGAAAGTACAGCCCGAAACCAATTGCCATAGAACTCGAAGTGTTACTCCAAGAAAACAAACCCCAATTTCTTCACATAGTCCTGACGAACAAGTCCAGCCTTCTCAGAGTTCAGAAAGCATTATCCCTGAATGTACTGATACTCTGCAAGACACTAAAGAAGAATTAAGCCAAAAGCCAATTTCTTCTGAACATGAAGTTCAAAAAACAGGGCTTTCCGGAACTCTAAAAACATCATGGCCTCGAAATTCTCTTCAGTTTAATCCAGCATCGCCTCCTCCAGTTATTTATCAAGATTGTGAAGATCAAGATGACCTTCTCGCACCTCCACGAGTTCCACCAGCCGCAACAGAGAATTGGGCAACATTTTCTGGTACTTCTTCAGCATCATCTAGCCGATCCTCTACTCCGGAACCTCGAATGCCTCGAAATCAAAAAGCTGAACTCAATTTAGCTAAGATCGCACAAGCTCCTGTCTCATCTCCTGCCCCTGTTACAACCACCACTCTACCATCCGCTAATCCTGCCCTTACGTCTACATCATCAAAAATTTCATATCCGCCATTATCTTTAGCACCCCCAAAGTTACCTCTGACTGCTACATCTGTCTCAGCTCGTAATACGACTCCTCCTCCTGCTGTTCTTTATGGCGATAACGAATCACGGCCATCTTTGACTACACTAAAACATACATCTAAGCAAATGTCACCAGCACTATCATATACCCCAGCTCGCCAAATCTCACCTCAACAGCCGTCATCTCCGCCTAATCCACATCATCACAGTCATCACCATAACAGTAAATGGGCTCCAGTTGACCCTGATATGGTTTTTGATCTGCTTGAGACTTCAGCATCGTCGTCAACAGATGCCAGCTCAGAGCCTGTGCTTGATAATAAACATCTAGATAAGACTGTGCTTGAATGGATTGAGCATTTAGCAACTGAAAGTGAGCTTAGGCTTAAAGCTAACTGTGATGCACTAATTGCAATGTTAGAGACTGAATCCAAGCGAGCAGTTGCTGCACTTGAGGCGCTGCCTGTTCGTACTTAGTACTTTGTTTTAGTTACTTCCATGTTTGTTTATTAGTATCATTATTAGAATTAATATTTATTTTCATCTTTATTTCTTTTGGTTCAAGTTTTCATTCAAGACTTTGTTTTCTCCTTAAATGGATGAGACATGTCAGAGTTATTGCCTTATTGAATTCTTTTCCTTTTAATAATTGAGTATAATGTATATACTCTAAATTATAGTTAAAATATTATTAAAGCGAGTACAAGCAAAGATTGTCATGGTTTCATTTCAAAAAAATATTGTGTATTGAGATTAGGTTGCAAATTTTCATGTTAAATAACGATAGGGTCTATTGGAATTTTTCCTTCTTTCGATTTTTATGTTGCTTTTTTCTTTTGGCTTCTTTTTGATGATATTCTGTTGTCTTGTCTTAAATATGTTTCAGGCTTAAAATGCCATCTATTTTAAATTATTTAACGTTTCTCAAAATATTGTAGTGATTGGATATGGCCCGTGCCAGGGGAATTTTGATGCTGGTCAAAATATCCTTGTTGTTGTTGCTGTTGTTGCTGGTGTTGGGGCTGCTGCCACGGGGAAGAAGCACCAAATTGTTGTTGCGGATCCTGATATTTGCTAGGTGAAATCCGCCCGCCATTACCTCCTATTGAAAATTGCTCCATCTGTTGCTGAAGGTTCATATCATATTGGCCAGAAGAAGGGCCCATAGGAGGAGGCATTTGGTTAAACTGGTCATATGACATTGGCTTATAGACAGGTGGCATCATATTCTCGGTAGTATTTACAGCGTAATAACCTCGTTTATTCATATAATTCATGGTATTTCGACCATAATTTTTATTGTTCTGAGGAATACCTGAAGAAATGTCCATCTGAGAACCCTGAGATTGAGGGAAATATCCAGAGCCTTGTCCACCAGTGGAACGAGTGCGCTGGAGAGAGGTTGAAGGGCGCATCTGGTGAGGGGGAGGAGTTTGTTGGTGATAAATACGGCCATTGGGCGGTCCATTGTTGTTATTACCACTCATACCAGTTTGCTGAACATTGCTTGAAGATTGTCCAGATGTGTTTCGAGTAGCTAGTCCAACTTCATCCATTAACCTCTTATATCCTTGAGCAGGAAGAGCTTTGATAGAAATAAGAACTGTGCGAATTTTGTTAATAGCATTTTGACGCTCTTGGCCTTCAAGGAATGGTGTTGAAATGATTTTGTAAATAAATGTAGGTCCATAAGAGTGATTTAGAATCTGTTCGAGTACGGAACTTGGGGTGTCTTCGTTAGGATTGAATAATGCATTGAAAATGTCTTGACGTGCACCAGGTTCTGACTTGTAGTTGATTACCTTTAGAACAGTTAAACTAGCTAGCTTGTGTGTACAAAGCTGAACCAAATTGGGAATAAGCTTAGGTGCTAGAATGCTATGTCGATTAGCAGCAGTGTAAGTATCCAAATACCAAGTCAAAAGCAAGGCTCCGTTAGCATTGGTAGCAAGTTGAACAGCATGCATGGTGATAGCAGCAGCTAGCATTCGTTGATTCTCCTTAGAAACATGGTGGCTTTCTAGACAAGCACGCATTGCTCTAGCGCCAAATCTTCCTTGAGCAATATCCCAAAATTTAGAGAGCATGGTTTCAAATATGAAGTCGTTCCAGGGACTACCAAATTTTAAACAGCATTGGATGGCATAATTTCCAAATTGGTCCAAGAATAAATGGACAGTATAGGGATGCAATGCCCGAGCAATAATATCTATCTGCCGCTTAGTACCAGCAACATCAATGATCTTTTGAGCAGCCCAAGTTCCGTTCTTGTGGACACTGATTTGGGCCAAATATGGAGCAATCTGTTCTAACATCATATCTTTCACAGCTTCAGAACAAGAATCAAATAATTTCTGAACCACAGTATTTCCAACATAGTCACTGGAAAGTTCAGCGATTTCATCAAGAATATCGAGAGCAATCTCTTCTATATCCTCTTGACCGCACAGTCCACTGTCTATCTTCTTGCGAACCTCCCGCAAAGCAGGAGCATCATAAACTCGGTCGGGACGAGGTTCGGGTACAGGAGAAATTTCGGATTTAAAATCTTTGAATTCAAGAGCACGAGTGACAGAAGCAATAATGCGATCACGCTCATCAGAATCGGCTCCTAGAGCTACAACAGTAACGCCCATGTCGCCAGCAATGTCTTCAAGAGATTTTGTACACTCAATAGAAGGAATCTCAACAGAAATATCTTTATCGGTGACTGAGTACTCTATACTCGCATTAGTGGGTGGGGAATTCTCCAAAACTACAGGGGCGGAAGTAATAGCTGCAGAAATATCCTGAGAATATTCAGCTGAATTACTATCACTAATAGCACGAGAGCCATTTGCTGCAGAAGGCTCCTGAGTTGAAAAAGCCTGATCTGCCTCAAATTCAGTGGAATCAACAACTTTCGCAAAGCCTACCCTGCAAGAGCCTTGGCCAGTAAAAAGCTCTTTACCATTGAGCACTGCTTTGGCTTGAATGGCACTCTCTGCATTTACAAAGTTTACAAAGCCACAATTTTTGTGAGGGAGAACTCTTGCAGATTCGACAGTACCATAGGAGCTAAAAATAGCAGTCAAAGCATAAGACGTAGTCGAGGCAGGAATGTTGCCAAGCCAAAGAGAACGAGTAGGTCCAATGGAAGAGTCATCAAAAGAGTTGATAATGATATTATGTGACATAGGGTCTTGTGCTGAATAATAGCCCTGAGATTGAGCATTCTTGGGTGTCATTACAGACCTAAACAAAGAGGAATTTCCCATAGCAAATGAAGGATCAAACGAGCCAGCGGTAGTTTGAGCGCGGGGCCTGCTTCCACCAAGAAAAGCAGCACTGGACCGTAACTGAGCAGACTGAGACTCTGGGGAAGGGTGTGAACCCAATTGATGAGGAGGCTGCATTTGAATCTGCTGAGAGTACTGAATTGTCTGTTGTTGTGGCTGAGATTGTTGTTCTATGTGCTCGTTGATTGTTTCATCGTTCAATAGCTCGTAAGACGGTATACCGTAAGGTAAATTATTGACTGTATAAGAACGCATTCTGCTCGGATCAGTTCTCATGGTGAGCTCTTTGTAAAAAGGTTGAAGTGGGTCAATCGTTTGAGGATCAATTACATGTCCTGGTGAGGTCTGTTGATGAGCTTCAATGGGTAGATGTGAAGGAGAAGGGTGGGTATCTTGGACCTGCCCCTCCTCCAATGCATTCAATAACGAGGTTTGAGATGTGCGTTTTGAGTCTACTACGGCTGACGGCTGCAAATGAGAAGTTCGCTGGGAAGACCAAATTGAAGATCCAAAAGGAGAGGGATAAAGAGAAGGCCTAGAATTGTCCGACAGAACACTTAATGACCCTGAGCGAAGTCTTGAGACAGAAGCATTAGAATGCTGTACTTGCTGCTGGGGTTGCTGTTGGTGTAGGTGCTGTTGAACTGGTTGCTGGAGAGTAGAAGATGTGCCAAATGGAATTTCAGAACGGTAAATGTCATATGGTTGAGCAGATTGATCAACAGGGTTGGATACATTTGGTAACGAAGAAGTCGATGAGCTTGCATTGGGATGAAGCCCAAACCGCGACTGTTGTTGTGGGTGAAGTTGAGCCGAATAGTTGAGGCTGGAATTTGATGCAGAAGAAAGAAGTGGAGCATTGAGGCGAGTTGTAGAAGAAGAAGAAGACGGAGAAGGTTGAGAAGGAAACATATGAGAAGGCAGCGAAGATTCTGAAGAGCGCATAGATAGCGAGCCCAATGGCACAGATGGAACCTGAGTATTAATGTTGTTTATTCCCCCAATTGGAAGACCAGGAGGAAGTCTTGAGGGTAAAGTACCTGCTCGCGCACGAGATCGGGCTGAACTTTGACTGGAGGATTGGCTCATAGAAGATTGTGAAGACTGTGAAGAAATAGAGGAAGCAGATGTTGTTGATGATTGAAAAGGCATTTGGTTAGAGGGAACAGGTTGTTGAGGGTGTTGTTGAGTTATGAACAAAGTGGGTGGCGTAGCCGATGATGAAGCCGAAGACGAAAAGAATGGGTGATTGGCTTTCATACCATCATTCCAAATGGAGTTGGTAGCTTCTTCAGAAGGCTCTCTGGACCTAAATGCAGATGTTAGAAATGTTGCAATTTTATGAATTTTCCAGGAGAAAATATCGTCACAACCCACCTTTGAGAAAGAATTCGGGAGTCGAATGGAGGACCAGCTCCAACGACAGGATCAGCCATTGCTTAACTATTAATTGAATTCCAAAAGATGCAGTAAAGAAATAAGTAGAAGAAAACTCCACACAGCTACTAAAGGAGTGACAATGAAAGAAAATGTAGAACGCAATGCGAAGAGTTCGAAAAAGCCAAGTTGGTCTGTAGTAAAAAAAAAAAAGTGTGAAATATTAGTCAATGCAGTTCAAATGGAACGCAAGTCCGTGAGAAGTCAATTTTGAAAATAGGCTCCTTCTCTTTTGATGATGTTGGCAAGGATTGAGAAGGAAAAAGGAAAAGAAGAGAGGAGGAAAGAAGATGACAAGTATTTATTTTTTGTGTTTTTTTTTTTTTTGTTTTCTCTGACAGTAGGAGTGAGCAATAATTTAGTAGTACTGAGCCGCTGGGGTTCCTAAAGGATAGGCAGGTAGGAATAGAAAATTATAGTAAATTTCAGAATTCAGCGTAATACTGAGTATATGATTGAACATCAGAGACTCTCAGAGTCAAAGTAAGTTTCTTCTACTGCAGGTAGTGGTGCATTTTTGGTGGTTGATACGAATAGGAGGCCTGCCTGAATACCGAAATTGACGTAATTCAAACTTCTTACAATGAGAAAAGGGATAAAAAACAGTTTAAAGCTTTTCTTTCGATGTATACTTGGTTTTGGTCTCGACTGTCAACCTCGATGCTACTGGCCCTGGCAGTAACCTCGCCTGTAGCCATTTTGGCTATGACATTGATCATCAGCGTCGATCCATGGTTAACATCAAGTCATCTCTTTTACGGTACTTTAATTTATCTTTATGGCATTGGCTATAATATTTGATCATAATTCTACTGGTAAATTGCGCTTAACTGGTTATTGACCATACTATCAGTTACCATCCCCACTCAGGGTTTCGCACTGCCAAATGATGGAAAAAGAAAAACAATTAAGCTCTGTGAAGCACGTGAACAAAGCATAACTTTAACAGAACCGTTGGAAATGAAAAACTGACAGTTCTGGAACTACGCTGGTCTGAATATTACTATGTCCAAAGTTTACTTGGTTAGATTACTTCATGGCTCAGTCAGCTTTACTCAGAATCTCTCAATCCTTTCCTTTAAATTCTGTTGTCGGCTCATCGGGACTCCATCAGTGAGATATATGGAGAACCCGGTGACAGCTCTCAGCCATCTCTTCACCTTAAACCTTCAGAAATTTCGTCGGATTTCTGGCTGGAGGGTGTTGCCATGACAACTTCCTACAATTGAATTTAAAACTATTATCACGTGATATAACTCTATAACCTCCGAGATCAGCATACGACTTGGACTCACAATACTTGCACTTGCTGTTGAATATCTTTAAATCATTATTGATTATTCTGATTGTCGCATTTGCAACTCCGATAGGTTTTCATTAATTGTCCCCAAGTATATATAGTCGATTTCAGGCTGTATAAAGGGATAAAAAACAAAAATTCAAAATATAAACGAGAATTGATTGTTTTGCTTCACACCTATTACCAATATGGCGAAAGAATCTAAAAAGATCAGAATTTCCATTGGTAAGTTATATTTTTTCAGATTTCAGTCTAATTTCTAATACTCTACCTAGATCGTGGTGGAACATTTACTGATGTATGTGCACACATTCCTGGACCTCAGCCTAGAGATATTGTACTCAAGCTGTTGTCGGTTGATCCCGCAAATTACCCAGACGCACCCTCGGAGGGAATTCGTCGAATTATTGAGCAAGCTACGGATCATTCTATTCCTAAGGGTGAGCCAATCGATTTAAGTCCAGTGGAGTCTATTCGCATGGGAACTACTGTTGCTACGAATGCTCTGTTAGAACGAAAAGGTGACCGGGTAGCATTTCTTGTTACAAAAGGTTTTGGAGACATTCTCAGAATTGGACAACAAGCTAGACCTTCTATTTTCGATCTTTCTGTGGCAAAGTTACAGTCTCTGTACGAACATGTCTACGAAATCGATGAGAGAGTCACATTAGAAGGCTATAGCGAAAACCCATTACCTGAAACTTTTAATATGGAGGCCGATGATGATCTGGAAGTTGGTACCAGTGGAGAAGTTATTCGTATTCTCAAAAGGCCCAATGAGCCTCAAATCAAGGAACTCCTTCTCAATATCTGGGAGACTGGTGTTCGTTCTCTTGCCATTTCTTTGATGCACTCCTACATCTATCCCAAACATGAACAATTAATCGCTAAGCTGGCAAGGGAAATTGGGTTTGATCTATCTGTATCCTCAGATATTCAGCCTATGGTAAGTATTATTAGTTTTCTTATTCTGTTTATTTACTAACCTAATGTAGATAAAAATCGTATCTCGAGGCAACTCAGCATGTGCCGACGCCTATCTGTCTCCCATTACTACTCGATACGTTCAAAATTTCGGTAAGCAATTCCAAGGAGGTTTAGAGGCAGTTGGCCACAAACTTCTTTTCATGCAATCTGATGGAGGTCTCACTTCTTGGTCCACGTTTTCTGGACTCAAGGCCATTCTGTCGGGCCCTGCTGGTGGTGTCGTAGGCTATGCTAAAACATCCTACGATAACGCTTCAGATACTCCCATTTTGGGGTTCGACATGGGTGGAACATCTACCGACGTTTCGCGATATAGCGGTCATCTCGAGCATATTTTTGAAACCACTACTGCTGAGGTAACTATTCAGTCTCCTCAGCTTGATATCAACACAGTAGCTGCTGGAGGTGGCTCTATTTTATTTTGGCGAAAAGGCTTGTTTGCAGTTGGTCCTGAGTCAGCTAGTGCACATCCTGGTCCTGCATGCTACCGCAAGGGTGGCCCCTTAACTGTTACAGATGCTAACTTATTTGTTGGTCGCATCCTTCCGGAATATTTCCCCCATATTTTTGGACCCAACGAAGATCAGCCATTAGATGAGGTAATTGTGAAAGAAAAATTCATTGCTCTTACCGAGGAAATTAATAAGGACCGTCCTAATCTCACTCCCCTGAGCCCTGAAGATGTTGCCATGGGATTTCTCACTGTGGCCAATGAAACAATGTGTCGCCCAATTCGTTCGCTTACTGAAGGTAAGGGACATGTAACATCAGATCATCATCTTGCTAGTTTTGGTGGTGCTGGTGGTCAACATGCTTGTGCAGTAGCCAATAATTTGGGAATTTCTCGAGTGATAGTACACAAATACTCCTCTATTCTTTCTGCATATGGTATGTCACTAGCTGACGTAGTGCACGAGGTGCAGCGACCAGAGTCTACAGTTTTGTCATCAAAGTCGCTCCCTGGATTAAGCGAGCGTCTTGATGAGCTTTTCAAGGAGGCTGTCGAGGCCTTAATTGCCCAAGGATTCGAAGAGTCCCAAATCGAGGTGGAGCGATATCTAAACTTGCATTACAAAGGCACAGAGACCTTTATCATGATTCTTGAGCCTTCCTCGGAAGCTGATGCATCTTACTCCAAAAGCTTTGTGGAAAAGCACAGGCAAGAGTTTGGGTTTACTCTGGAACGTGATGTGCTTGTTGGTGATATTCGAGTACGAGGTGTTGGTAAAACTCTTTCCCTAGCTGGTACTACTCCTGAGGCTGACTATGAGAAATTTGGACGAGAGTTTGTTGCAGCTCCTAAGTCAGCTATTAGTGATACCAAGAAAGTCTACTTTGAGAACAAGGGTTGGACTGATGCCCATATTTATCGAATTGATGATTTGGCGCGAGGCCAAAGTGTTACGGGCCCTGCCATGATTATTGATCGCACCCAGACCATTGTTGTAGACCACAATGCAACTGCCAATATACTTACCAATCATATTGTCATGGACTTGGAGAGTGAAAACCGTCTGAAACTGGATTCAAAGACTATTGATCCCATTCAGTTGTCAGTTTTCGGTCATCGGTTCATGTCCATTGCCGAACAAATGGGACAGACTTTGCAAAAGACCTCTATTTCAACCAACATCAAAGAGCGCTTAGATTTTTCTTGTGCTATTTTTTCGCCCGATGGCGGTTTGGTAGCCAATGCTCCTCATATTCCAGTCCACTTAGGATCCATGTCTTCTGCTGTTGAGTACCAACGCAATATGTGGAAAGGCACGCTGAAGGATGGTGATGTTTTGATGGCCAACCATCCCGCTCATGGAGGTTCGCATTTGCCTGACATTACTGTTATTACACCTGTTTTTCAAGCTGGTACTGATAATATCATCTTTTGGGCTGCTTCGCGCGGCCACCATTCTGATATTGGTGGAATTACAGCTGGATCTATGCCTCCATTTTCTAAGGAGCTTTGGGAAGAAGGTGCTAGAATTCCAGGATACAAGGTGGTTGATGGAGGTAAATTTGATGAGGAAGGAGTTATTGATCTGTTGTACACTCAGCCTGGCCAGTTTCCAGGTTGCAGTGGATCTCGAAGTTTGAGTGACAGTATCTCTGACTTGAAGGCACAGATTGCTGCTAATAACAAGGGAATCTCATTGTTGCGGTCCTTGATTGATGGTTTCTCGCTCGACGTTGTACAGTTCTACATGTATGGAATTCAATCCAATGCCGAGGAAGCGGTGCGTGAGCTTCTCAAGGGTGTAGCCAAAAAGTACCCCGGACAGGTTTTGAGAGCAGTTGACCAGATTGATGATGGTACTGCTATTCAACTGTCTATTGACATTGATCCTGAGACTGGTAGTGCCGTATTTGACTTTGAAGGCACAGGTCGAGAAGTATATGGTAATCTCAATGCTCCACGATCTATTTCACAGTCAGCCATCTTGTACGTTTTGCGGTGCCTGATTTCAGAAAACATTCCTTTGAATCAAGGATGTTTGAATCCTATCACCATTCGAGTTCCTGAAGGTTCCCTTCTTGCACCATCCAAAGAAGCGGCGACTGTTGGAGGTAATGTTGAGACATCTCAGCGCATCACTGATGTTATTTTGAAGGCGTTTCAAGCCATGGGAGCATCGCAAGGTACATGCAACAACTTAACATTTGGGTATGGCGGAGAGATCCAGGAAGATGGTACCAAGCGACCAGGTTTCGGGTACTACGAAACCATTGCAGGTGGTGCCGGTGCAGGACCTGCTTGGGATGGGCAGAGCGGTGTGCAAGTCCATATGACCAACACTCGATCGACAGACCCCGAGATTCTTGAAAAACGGTATCCTTGTATCCTTCATGAATTCTCGTTGCGTAAGGGATCCGGAGGTGTTGGTGCGCACCGTGGTGGTGATGGTGTGATCCGTGACATTGAGTTCCGGGTTCCAGTTCAAGTGTCAATTCTGTCGGAACGCCGTGCTACTGCACCATACGGAATGAGTGGTGGAGCCAGTGGAGCGAAAGGAGAGAATATTTGGCTGCGCAAGACTGGTAGTGGCAATACATATCGCGAAGTGTCGTTGGGCGGTAAGAACACGGCACACTTTGGATCTGGAGATCGAATTGTAATCAAGACTCCGGGTGGTGGTGGCTACGGCCAGGAAGGTACTGATACCGGTGTCAGTAGTAGTACCGGTACCGGTGTCATTGGTGCTTTTATTCCACGGGCTGGAGGAACTATCACTGAAAGACACACTGCTGGTGAAGCTTCCGCTTAAAAAAATGAGGCTGCTTCATTTTTTTTTGTTACGTGAATATACTTAATATCAATAAAAATTTGTTTATATGTAGTTTTTGAGTATCATAATTTACATTATTATTATTATCAATTTAAAACTGGATATCCCTAGATATAGTTCAGGTAAATGAATTCGAAATTCTATTGTTGTAGGCGGTGAACTATATCGTAGTATTAAACTTTTTTTATATTTAATTTTTTATATTGTCTTAGAGAAATAATGATAGGAGGGTGAGTTTCTGTGCATACTACATGACGGAACCTTCGAATAGATTAGCGTGAATATATATATTAGCTATAGGATGGAATCGCATTACAAGATTTATTCTTTTAGAATTTAATACTTGACATATATGATAGGATTTAGAATATCTATACATTTAATACCAAGCCCTGTGAAAGCCCATAATTAGCTTTGATTTAGAAATACATCTAACGTTTGGTTGAAGAAAAAGTGAAGGGTAGTATCTAGAACAAATCAAGGTGAAATTATTAGAATGTAACATTTTTATTTATATAAATCCCAGAAGAATAATATTATTATCATTATCATTATCAGTATTATTATTATTATTATTATTGAAAACCTACGGTTAGTTGAATTGGTACGGGAATTACCGCGACTTGGGTTTGCTTGGTAGGCTTGAAGAAAAGAAGCAGAATGCATTGTGTGGTTGGTGCTTGGTGTATGTTTTGATTCATCGAGGTGCTGGTGATGTCAAGAAAAAAATATGAGCCTTTTATAAAATATTCTTAGTCGTACATTCATGGCACTTGACGTTATTCAAAAATCATTAATGTATAATATGTTGTAGAGGGTATAACTTTATACTTTTGAATTTAAGTATATGGTATATACAATAATTTACATGCAAATATCTGGAATAGCTTTCAAGTCAATATGGTTTCACGATGGTAGATTGTTCAAGTAGCATTTTCATGTCATAACTCAACTGTTTTGCATGAAACCAAATCTTGGATGAAGACAGAGACAAAGAATATTTAAATGAGATTTCATACTGAATCAGGCACAGGACTACTGAACTACTTTACTCTTGGGAATTAGATACTAAATTGGACCAAATGGGATTAAGATGAAATGGTTCACGTTCAGAGGTCTTGAGTGAAATGCAAATAATTAAGGCTTTTCTTAATCATTTGGGGATGTATGAAATCAACAGCATGGCCAACGATACAGTCTGGTGTTGATTGGTCGTCTTAAGGTTGATATTATACATGTCATATATACCGTATATTATATAACTATTAGATATTGAGTATAAACACCGAACTGATATACTGCATTGTGGCACCAAAGGAAGGTTTAGTAGACCTTAATGACTGAAAAGGAATAGACTTCAGTAGACCTTAATAGACGTCAAAGGGTCAAAAGACCTCAAAAGATCACCTCAAGTCGACTTGAAAATCGACTGAAGTAGATCAAACTAAAATAAAATAAAAGTTTATATAACTTTAAAATGCTATAATCCAGAATTACGCTCCCCAGAAGTTACGATGGAAGAAGAACTTTTCTTTTAAACTTTCATAAATATTTTATAGAAATTAATTCATACTTGAGGTGTGGCCTGTTTGTGGCCTTGAAGGTTCTACGCTACGTCGTTTTCCTTGTTTCAACTTTTCAATAAAATTTCATTTACAGAAACCAATAAAAACTTTGATTCTTTTGTACATCGTTGATTTACGTGCAGATAGGCTCCATTTACTTTAGTTTTCTTGATGTATGGAAATATTTACATTTATTATATATGAGAAAAATACCTGTTAAAATAAAATAGTCAAAGTTTGTGTCCTGCCACTGAGTTGAGTGATTATAATAAAGACCAGACAAAAAGGCCTTACTTGTTTAGGTCTTGTAGGAGATTTAGGCGGGCTTACGCTAATGTTCTCACTTCATATGTCAAGTTTATGGTGGTTCCATGGCTGGTGACGACGATGGTGGTCTTTTTTATTTTCTCAATATTCCATATAAATTTATATATATTTTGATTAGCATTTTGAGTTTTACTTTCACTATTCTCGCTTTCTTCCTTCTTTTTTCATTTTATTATTTCGCTGGAATGGAGTTCCATTAAGATCATCTACACTGAACGTACAGTTTCCTCCTTGGTCACTATTGAGGGTCAGTGAACAGCAGTAAATTCCAAACTCAAACCAAAGGAATACGAAAACCATAAAAAGCCTAAATTTAAAAAAGTTTAGAAAGTAGAAGTTTTATATCAACACTGCAAAGAACTATGGAATCGCCTGTTCCGTGTAGATTCTTGAGAAATAAAACATCCTTATTTGTACAAATACTTGATATATTTCATTCTTGTATAAGATATTGTTACCTTAAGTTTTCATTAAAAGAGCATGAGAATGGAGACTGGCATCTTGAGATTCTTTTCAAAAAACTAAAATTGAATCTTGAGCACTAGGCTATTGTACATACAACGATGTCCATTGTTTGTCAAATAATAATAGTCAGTATATTTGATTATTAGGTCAATCATAGGAACATCTACAAAGACTGGTAAAATAATTGTACAAGTATAGGAATATTAAGCCATGAGCTCTGAATTTAGCCAACCAGAGACCGATGAAAAAAATAATATTGTATATTATAATTATTGGTATTATTATTTATTATTATATATTATTATTTATTATTATATATTATTATTGTAGATACCAACATGAAAATAAATGAACGTAAAGTATAATTAAATAGGGGACAAAGTCGGCTGTATCGTAGCAAGTATCACTTGCGCACCCGAGACACAGCAAGCAGCGTAGCACGCAGAGTACCTTGACCATTTGGAGTTTATGGATCCTCTTGGGGTAGGATTACGGTGATAATATATGTATATGGATCGCAGCTTTTATGGACAAGTCAGATGTGAAGTAATTTTACGAGTCTATGGGATTTGCTAGGATGATAATGGGTTCCAAATATCTTTAGCCAAGCTCTTGCACAACATTACAGTATTAACTTCTTTTAAATGTCTAAAGGAGCCATGCCATAAGCAATATATAAAATATACCACGTATAACTTTCAAACTCAATCATGCCCAAGTACCTCATAGCCCCAGGGCCCTTTTCACGATCATGTAGCACCGAGACATTTGGTTTTCGTTTGGTCAGCTTGGGGCAAGTCAAAAGTTGAATAGCACACTCAATTTTGCATCTGTTTTTGTTTTATCGTTTTTATGCCTTAACCACTGACCAGTTTTAATGCATGCACAAACTGAAGGGTATACCTTTAGAATTCATATATCTAATATAACCGAATGATATCATGTTTGGTATTTTTCGATTTGAGGGAAATGCAAAAGCTGGCTTTCCAAGACTGGCTTGCAGCGAGGGCATATCGATTGTGCTTGGGTCATGCGAATTGAGTGTTCAATCAGTCAAGAGATAGAATTGAATTGGGGTATATCGTATATACCTTTGTAGATGGTTGGAATTAACATAATTGGAATATTAATATACGTACTGGAAATATATATAATTGGTTGCAATATTGGTCTGATTATCTTTCCCTAATTCTTAGAGTACCAAGACAGCCTGATTTATAAATGCAAATAGGCCCCAAGAAGTTGAAGGGCAATTGCAACAGTTCATGATGATAATGATATTAGTATTGACATATATATAATACAATATAAGGACCTTTAGTATATCATCACTTGTGATAGGCGACGGCGATCACTGTGCCTCAGCAACGCTCAAGCCTTACTTATCATCTCTCGTAAGTATCAACCAACGACGACGCCTGGCTTTTAAGTTGGTAGCAATTCCCTTTTAGACATTTAAACTGAATAAATGGGGATAAGCAAATGGGGACATACGGATGACAATCATTTACATGAACTGTTTTTCATGTACGTTTTGGAAGGAAATTAAAGGCACCTTGAACCAACCCAAGTCAGGAGTCAAGCAGGTCTAATATTTGTCCAAGACCCGCAAAAAAACCCAAAATTAAGAAATGAATAAATTAATAAATAAATTAGTTAATAATCTCAGGTTATTGTTGTTATATGAATATTACAAACTTCATATATAAACATATATAAATTAAAAAAAGGTTTGGATTATTATAAGAAGTAAATGGTGAATCGAAAGATCCCGAATTTGTTGTAGGCTCTTGATAGTTAAATATAGGCTCATTAATTGGGTGTTATATATCTGCATCCCAGGACCATGTAAAAAGAAGATTCCGTTTGAAAAACTACTGGGGCTGCCAGCACACAACAACAAGAAAGAACCCACAAAAACTAGATGACACTGATACTGGAAGAGAAATTAAGCAAACAAAAGAGTAAATTAACAAAGAACCTTTTATTGTGTATTTCCAAGGGTGAAGTTTAGAAAAGTCTGATTTTTATTTTTATTTTTATTTTTGTTTTTATTTTTGTTTTATTGTGGAATTGGGTCCGTGGGTCAATCAATCACGCCAGGACTTAGTTGGGTTCACGACCAAGGGCATATCAAATTGAAATATATTATTATCATTCTTATTACTATTATTATTATTTCTGTTCTTTAGGATATCTATAAAATAATTCGATTCAAATTCAATTCAATTTTCAATAATAACCACTGTCTTCTATCACGAAGTTTACAAAATCCCATCGATGATGGTGGTCAGTTCTTTTTTAAAATTTACTAACTATCTTGGTGTTCTAGGGCAGGCTTCGAAGTGAACCAATAATTATATATCGACCTATCATCATCAACTTTTATCAATATAAATGAAATAAATTAAGTAAATAAACCATTCTAAACAAAGTGCTCAAGTACTCTATGTGGAAACTATTCCAAGTTCAGCTTAAGCACAACCTTTTAGTTACCATATATTGTTTTGTAAAAGATATATAAAGTAAAGGAAACTAAAATGTGGAGCCCAGTTGCACACCATCTAAAGCTGGTATATACTTGTATCTACTAATATGCCCTCTACTAAACAGTTCAAAAGGAACAAAGTAAGTAATCAATATAACGGTTTTTACATCTGGCTATTTCTTCGTTTTATGGCTTTCCATTATAAGCCTAGCTGATTGAACTAAAAAATCTTAGTATTAGATTATTAGGTATTATGGAATATCTTTATTTTTGGAATATGATATAGTACATGACATGGCCAAATTTAAAGGTGATTTTTTTTAGTCTTAGTCTTCCTTTTGAGAGTTTGTGACACCCTTTCTGATAAAGACCAATTGAGCCCTTTCAATCATCATCAACCCAAAACCAATTACTATAATCCAAATAATTTACATCTTTTTCAATCTCATTGCAACTAATTACTTTATTCCTTTGTAGATATATTTATCTAATATACATGTACATTCGAAACACCTAAATCTCGATCACAATACCAAGCCTTTCCTAAATTGCCCTATTATTACTACTCATCACCACCAAGTTTCTTCAACGTATATATATTACCTTTTCAGTTTTTGTTACACTTCTCGATACTTTCCGTTAAACGTTCTGCTTCTCTCGGGTAAAATGTTTGACCTGGTTGAGTACGAACAAAATGCAGTTTCCAACCATCTCAACAAAGGTTGTTTTTTTTACTCGAGATTAAATTGGTTATAATTACTAGATAGTAATAAAAAAAATTGAACACTTTTTTTTTTCTTTAGCTTTGCTCTTGGTTTCAAGTTTTTTGTTTATTTTATATTAATTAATGGGGTCTAGATACCTTGTGTTGCTTTTAGTGGAGAGCTTTTGATATCTGATTTCATTTACAATGAGTAGTGGTTGGAACCTCGAGTTTTAAGTAGCTGGATTTTGCATATGTATGTAATTCATTTCAGATATCCCCCTCCAATTTCAATCTACACTTTTTCTTCTTCTTCTCTTTAAATTAGAATATTAAGTATTTCATTTCCTCTTCTATATAACACATGTATATCCATCTGTAAAACCAATCCATAATAACAAAAAACAATATTCATAACAATCATTATACAAAAATTAAAAAGTGATGGTAAATAGTAAAAAAATAAAAAAATATCTTATCCTTCTTCCTCCCCCTTAATCGCTATCTAATTCGTAATCTTACGCGCAAATTTCAACACGCTATTTCCAAACCTTGAAATGTTCTTATTACGCTTGGTGTCAGACTGCGTGGACTGCGGTTCTGGAATGTCGTCAAGAGGCAGTTTAGAATGCTTGCGAGTGGAAGTTGGAGATAATGACGATGGCAAATGTGAATTTGAAAAAGGTAAATGTGTTGTAGCTGTTGAATGATGATAATGGCCTTGTTGGTCTTCACATAGTACTTCATCAAGATGGTCCACCTGCTGTTGTTCAATCTGGCGCTGGAGTTCTCCAGGATTGTTATCGCCTTCTAATTGCGGACTGCGAACTGAAATGTAATGTGGAACTGTATGGGTTGAGGATTCCACAAGCGCACTGCGAATTACACTATCCAAATCAAGGTTGAGAGCAGGGGCTGACTGCATAAATGAGTTTTGCGATGCTGAAGATGACCGCGACGATAGACTAGATGTTGAGTTACGGCGGCGACGGTATATTGGTGACCGGGTTTGTGATCTGATATTTAAGTCCATTGCTTCTAATGACAATGCTGAATAGGGTGTATAGCTACCAGAATCTCCGAGTCTGGTGTCAAACGAACTATGAGACCGCAATTGAAGTCGTTGCGTAAGAGAAAAGTCTGTGGAATTGCTTGTAGAGGTGCCGGCCTCAGAGTCAAAGTAAGGATTATTTGATTTTGCAAAGCAGGGCGTGGTTGAACGGGTGATGTCTGAGTATAAACTTGATTGGAAAGAAGAGGAATTAAAGTTGCGCTGCTGCTGTTGAGACTGACCTAGAGTGGATTTTGACGATGAGGTAGTGATAAAGTCATCAGTGAGCGATGATTTCTGGGACAACCGCGACTTGGTTGAGTGTTGGGTATGGTTTATGTCTTCATAAGCACCAATAACGTCTTCAACTTGCTGGTCCATAATTTCATCAATAGCCTTGGTACAGGTGGTCGGCATCGTCAGTACTGGGACATCGAAATTGGCTGCAGGTGGAGGTTTTTCAAACAGCCGACGAGGCGCCCAGTTGCGATTGCGATCGTGCGAATCTATAGATGAATATGAGTTTAGCGAGTTGGCAACGACGCGGCCAAACCTGCTATACTCAGAAGATGAGTGCGATGCATTGGTAGGAGACCCATGAGGGCCGCCATAATGAGAGAGGGGACTGTGATGCTCAAATTCTGTCAACACATGCTTTCTGTGGAGAGTGTGCTGTGAAGAGTATTGGGAATGAAGAGAAGGTGCCGGATCTAAAGGACCATATTTAGAGGCTTGATGATAGGTGGGCATGTTTGATGAAGGAGTCATTGAAGCTGCAGAGGAGGGCGCCGTTGAAGGAGCCAAAGACTGGGTGGTGTCAAAGGAGTACATGGAATCTGTGGATGCTGAAGAGTCAGAGTATAGTGACGCAAACGTCGACATAGAGGCGTGGTGAGGGTCGACAGGGATATCGTCGTAGCTATGAATGGGTTCGTGGAGTAACTGTGGTAGAGATGGTTTGGATCGCTGTAGCATGGCTTTCTTGAGCCTGTCAGCGTTGGAGCCATAAAGCGTATGGTTTGTCATTGAACAAGAAAAAAAAGCCTTTAGGACGAATATAAGAGGATGCGAAAAAAAATTATTAAGAATGATATATTTTGGGAGATGAACAAGTTTTATAAAAAAAAATCAAAGGATGAAAAGATGAAAAAAAAACAAAAAAAAACAGAATTATTTCAATAAGAAAAGAAAATAGATAAACTATAGCATAATTTCTTTTCAACTGATAAATTCTATGAAATCATACGACAGAAAAGAAAAGTTACAAAAAGAAACGGTAAGCAATTTTTGCCTAAATGGTTTTATTACTAGATGTGTACTTCTATGCGGCTTAGTTAAAAAATCCACGACAAGCGAAGAGTATGTCACTGAAACGGAATAATAAAAAGTGTACATAAATCAAGAAAAAAAGAAATGACTGTATATTGCTGGCTTTTTAGTGGGGGTTGTGTGTCAAGTAGTGAACGGAAGTAGAGTTTCAGCCGTTCTTTTTGGCTGAGTCACAATATTTAAAAGCTGAATAATGGGTAAAGCCATAATCTAGATAATCAGGTCACGTGGGTGAGCTGAAATAATCCTGTTATACCCCACGTATAGCAATCTGTAGTAGGAGTGGGAACATGGGAACAATTCCACTCTATATTGGAGGGGCATGACCCGGGGTTATGGAATAACCTGGGTCCTGCGGTGCTTACCAGAGGATCAGAGATGTCTGTCAGATTGGAGCCACTGATTAGGTTATGACAAGGTATAGATATAATAAAATGTACATAGTAATTAGGTGAAAAGTCTTGTTTTTATTTAAGTTTGTTCCAGTCCTTCGAGGCTTTCGAGTAAATTTGATCTGGAAGAGATCGAAGCAGCCATTGGAAGGCGAGTGACTGAGAACGGAGTTCCATCGTACTTGGGCTGCGTAAAGAGCGTGTTTTGTTCCTGTTTTCTGATGGCTGCATTTTGCTTTCTAAATTAATTTATTACAGTGAGGTCACATGACCAACAATTATTTTCCAATTTCTAATTCATTTTACTATTAATCACTCCACTATGGGGAAATAGCACTGACAATGGTGCTACCTACGTGCTACTCAAGTGCTACCTAAGAGTCTACCAAATATGCCTATTACCATTCCCTACTAACATTGCCTACGAAAGTACCAACAAAAGTGCCGACTATTGAATGTAGGGAGACTGAGGATTCTGTCTCTCATCGTACCCTTAACCACACTGAGCAGTTCTTACCGTAGTTCCTCCTTGCCTCCAGCAGCAGAACATCAAATCCAGCAGCCACCGGTGCAGCCACGAAGAGCAATTGGTCAGCCGAGACGTTTTTTATATCCCCAGACCGGAAAGAATTTCAAAGAAATGAGAGACGCACATTAAGGCACGCTAACGTAAATCTGAGAAACGCACACATCGGATGTACGCATGGCGTGGTTAAAAAATATTGGGCCTATCTAACGATAATGGAATTAATATTCAGCACATTTCAGCATATACAGCATATACACAGCATATATATATAAATAAGAAGAAAGACCCAAAAGTAGCCCATTAACAGTCATTTACGCAACGAAAACTGACAATAATAAATCCCGGATACCGATTGGATACCTAGTGAATGACTATGGAATAACTAATTACTATTGACCAAAACTATTCAGCACCACCCAGTGAATAACCTCAATTATGCGATCCTATGAAGGAAACAACCACAATGGAAAAATACGGGTAACCTATGGAGACAACCCCCTACGCTGAGGTTTTTCCCGTTGTGGGCATTGGGTGGGAACTGCTTTGGCAAGTGGTTAGGTGAGAAGCATCATGCAACGAAGGTCAAGCTGTATGTCGTATCTATGATGACTAATAACATCGTGCTGATGTAATTATAATAAAATAAATAAACCTAACATCAAACCATACCCTATCAGCCCTAACATTTACAACAAACCCTAGCACAGTCACACTGCAAACGGTCCCATATCTAATCTCATAGTAAACTTCAGCCTTAACAACCCCCATCTGCCAGCCAACTGCAAATTGAAAAAAAATAAAAAAATAAAAAACAACAGGAAAATAAATAAAAATAAAAATAAAAAATTTCAACTCTTAATACAGGGTAGGGGTAATTCCACCGCCATTCTCAAGACAAACTAACTACCTAAGTGTCTCTTTTTTTTTTTTTTTTTTTTTCCCTTCATTCATTCGACATCGACTAAGAATCCACCAACAACACCACCACCAGTACATACATAGTCTTTCACGATGGTTGTCGGCAAGAATAAGAGACTCAGTAAAGGAAAGAAGGGTATCAAGAAGAGAGTCGTTGACCCTTTCACTCGTAAGGACTGGTACAACATCAAGGCCCCCACAACCTTTGAGAACCGTGATGTCGGCAAGACCCTTGTAAACCGATCAACCGGTCTTAAGAACGCCAACGATGAGCTTAAGGGCCGTATCTTGGATGTCTCTTTGGCTGATTTGCAAGGACAGGAAGACCACTCTTTCCGCCGTATTAAGCTGCGTGTAGATGAGGTCCAGGGAAAGAACTTGCTCACCAACTTCCACGGATTGGACTTTGCATCTGACAAGCTTCGTTCTTACGTCCGCAAGTGGCAGACTTTGATTGAGGCTAACGTCACCGTCAAGACTTCTGATGAGTACTTCCTCCGTATCTTTGCTATCGCTTTCACCAAGCGTCAATCCAACCAGATCAAGAAGACTGCCTACGCTCAATCTTCTCAGATTAGACAGATCAGAAAGAAGATGGCTGAGATCATGGTTAGAGAGGCTTCTAATGTCACTCTTGCCCAGCTCACCTCTAAGCTCATTCCTGAGGTCATTGGACGTGAAATTGAGAAGGCCACTGGCTCCATCTTCCCTCTTCAGAACGTCCATGTCCGCAAGGTCAAGCTTCTTAAACAGCCCAAGTTCGACCTTGGTGCTCTGCTTGCTCTCCACGGTGAGGGTGGCAAGGAAGAAACCGGCAAGAAGGTCCAAAAGGAATTCAAGGATGTCGTTCTCGAATCTGTTTAATTTATTGAATCAACTTAATGGTCCGTCCTTCCAAAATTAAAAATAAAGAAATATATACATGTATGCTTTTGTTTGTATATATACATATAAATCAAAAAAACCTCTTGATGAAAAAAAAAAATTAAATTAAATTAATTATATATGTATTAATATTTTTCATTACATTTATCGTAAAGGCTCACCGTTATGATCAACGAGTTGAGCATTGCTTGCCAAAGGACCTTCGCCAATGCTGGTCAAGATCACTCTCTCAATGCCACCAGTCAGTTTTTCCAAAAATCTCTTCTCGAAACCAGTAGGAACAAATGCAGCCAGCGATTCCTTCTTGCTCCAGCCGTTCAATTGGCCCAATGCACTCTTCAGAGGTCCAAGAACCTGTTGCTCGTTCTCTTCTAAATAATAAATCACACAGTTTGGACCGGCATCAAAAGTATAAGCAGCAACCAGTCGTCCAGCTTGTTTGTTGATCTCTTCAACAACCCGGATCGCAGCGTGTGATACATCATTCATGTAGAAAATAGGAGGGTAGCTGTCCAGGCAAACAGCATGAAACTGGTTTGAATCACGCATAGTCAGCTCGGCAAAGGTTTCGAAATCCTTGTCCAAAATGGCTTTCTTCATCTGCTCAAATCTCAAAGGAACCACATTCTCGATTCGCTCCTTAAACAAACTGGATTCCTTGACAGTGACCTGCATTCCACTAGTTGATGAAGTATCCTTCTTATCAGCGCTGGCTACCAAAATAGCAGCTCTCATGTTAGGCCAATGCTCTCTAGGAGCAATACATTCTGCAGCAGAATCACTACCATCAGCCTCGCTTCCCATATTCCAGGCTACAAATCCACCAAACAAAGATCTACAGGCGGATCCAGAACCTTGACGAGCCATGATCGAAAGCTCTGCTGGGGACTGTGGAAGTTCAAACAGCTTAGCAATGGCACACACAAATGCAGCAAATCCAGCAGCACTGGAAGCAAGTCCAGCAGCTGTAGGAAAGTTGTTTTCTGAGACAATGTGCAACTTGAAGGCACTCAGGGGTAGCACGGTGGACTCACCAGCCTCTCTTCTCTGATCCTCAAGAGATCTTCGCAGAATTCGCAACTCCCTAAAGCAAGCTTCCAAACGCTTGGATCCTTCAATCTCTTGATCAATTCCGTTCAACCACAAGTGATCCTTGGTGAAGTCTGCACTTGCTGAGGCTGTAGTTGTAGTACATAAATCATCCTGAGACAAAGTTACTGAAATTGAACTGTTTGTTGGCAAGTTGAGCACAGTGTCGCGCTTGCCCCAGTACTTGAGCGTAGCAATGTTGACAGGAGCGGTTACAGTAGCAGAGTAGATGGAATCCATTTTTAAAGTCGGTTGATACTTGGATTAAAAAGGGGGTATGTTAGGTAGAATGAATATATGGATATTGAAAACAAATGAAAATCAATAGAAGTTTTTTTGTTTCTTGGGTCGTGTTGTTTTTGTTTCCCTATAAGCCAAATTTCCCTTAAAACCCGGAAAAATCCTGTCCTTTTATACCAAAACCTTAGAATCCCTGAGCAACCCATGTGTTACAGTAGCCGTGGCGTGGTTACTGTCTTGTGTGGTCCTCCCGTCGACTGATCCGCCGTCCAAATCGTTACGGTCCTGGCCACTTCATCTGTCTACAGCTCGTAAAAGAATTCGGGTCCCAACAAGCGGGATTGGTCGGATGCCAATCGGGATGCCTTTTTTTTCCACCTGTGTTTTCTTGAATAAATATTTACACTTTCTCTACTCAAACCTTCACCGATTAACTCGCAACCAGTCAATAGGCATATATAGATATATATACAATGTTCATTGGGCATCGGGCAAGGTACTTTAAGGCCGCCAATTCTAGTTTCTTGGCTGGAATCTCATCGAAACGATGGGCTGCTACTATCACATCTCAGGAGGTATCAAAGGATAGTCCTTTACTGACGGCTACTGGCCCTTTGACCACACCTCAAAAATTTGTCAGAGCCCTCCCCGTATCTGTTATTCCCTATGCTGAGCTCATGCGCTTAGATAAACCTGTGGGTACTTGGCTTCTCTATACCCCTTGTTCCTGGGCAATCACCATGGCAGCCTATGCTAACGGATCACCACTTTCCCATACTCTGGGTACATTGGCTCTGTTTGGCTTTGGATCTCTTGTCATGCGTGGAGCTGGATGTACTATTAATGATATTCTAGATCGTGACCTAGACAATAAAGTCGGTCGTACACTTACTCGTCCATTGGCTCGACGGGCGGTCACTGTTCCGCAAGCTGTCACTTTTCTCGGGGCACAATGCTTTGTTGGTCTTGGTGTGCTCTGTGCATTGCCTTGGGATTGTTTCTGGCTCGGAGCTGCCAGTTTGCCCTTGGTGTTTTCGTATCCCTTGTTCAAGCGTTTCACATATTACCCTCAAGCTGTTTTGTCTGCTTGTTTCACCTGGGGTGCTTTGCTGGGATTCCCTGCTATGGGCGTTTGGAATATTCCTGCCATGATGAGTCTTCACGCCTCTGCTTTTGCATGGTGCATGACTTACGACACCATCTACGCTCATCAGGATAAGAAGTTTGACATTCTTGCTGGTATCAAATCAACTGCTCTTAAGTGGGCCGAAAACACCAAACCCGTTTTGTACGGTCTCAGTGTTGCACAGGTAGGTCTGCTAACAGCATCTGGTGTTTTCGCTGGTATGGGCGGCTTTTTCTATGCTGGTGTTGCTGTGTGTGCTTACCGAGTCTTTTCCATGGTTAAAAAGGTTAACTTGGATGATCCTGATAACTGCTGGATGTGGTTCCAGAATAACATCAACACTGGTCACTACGTATTTGCTGGTGCTTTCATGGATTATCTCGGCAAGATTTTTGGATTCTTTTAGTTATCAGATCTAGATCATGTATTATATTGTAGTGACCCTTTCTTACGTACATCAAAAGAAAGGGAGAAATTTTGAATATGCTATTTTTATACATTACAAGTCATCGAACGCAGAGATACCTTTGATATGATCTGTTTGAATCCTGGCCAATTTCTTGGTTTTACTCTTAGTCTTAACCTTCTTCCTGCGCTTCTTGCTCTTTTCTTCCTCTACCTCACTCTCTTCATCTAATTCGTCCTTTTTCTTCCATACCTTGATCATATCGGTGTCAGCTGTAACCAGATGATAGTTGTAATCAAAGTCAAGCATATCCACGGCCTCCTTGCTGTGCATGTACTGGTTAATAATCTTACACGTTCTCACATTGACTTCTCTCACACTGCCATCACCACAACCAGCAAAAACAATATCATCATCCTCACCCCCAATAACACAATCAACAGTATCCTTTGATAGTCGAATTCTGTTTTGCTGATCCTCCCAGAACTCATTCCAGAGAGTGAGCACTCCTTCTGACATGCCAAAAACTCCTGTTTTCTCGCCAGCCATGCAGCCACAAAGGATTTCATCTTCCTGGTCCTCACTTTCCTTTAACACGCCCTTTCTAATGTCAATATGAACCAACTTAGAATCACCAGAGGTCACAAATTGGTATTTGTTCTTGTGTGTCAACGGCGTGATTGAAGAAATGAAGCCTTCTTGCAATGCCGGAAATGTCTTGACAATCTTAAGGTCCTTCAAATCATAAATGCTCAAACAGGCGCTATCATCTCCAACTGCCAGAAAACTATCATTGACCGCAACACATGAGGGGTCAGCTTCCATTCCTTTGGACGTTTTTACGTCAACAACACCAGTCAATCCAACTGCTTTCTTGACAACTCGGTCCGTGCCAACCGTATACACGCTTTCACCAGTGTAGTCATAAACAATGCCTCGGCAGCTACCTTTGTGTCGTTTTGTGGTCCAAAGCTCTTCCAGTTTTCCGTCCTCCTCAGAGTACTTAGTCGCCGTTACGCGACCAGTTGACATTCCTTTTACATAATAAGGCGAAGAAGGATGGAACGCTAGTGAAAACAGGGAATCGCTAATTTTCTCTTTGAACAAAAACTCACTCATTGTGATATCTTAAGATGTCCCTCAATTAGCCTACTTCTTGATCCGAAAATGAAATTTTTCGTTGTGGTTATTTTTTTTCACGGTTACCCCAGCCCTATTAAGCCGTGCCTTGGGATTGGTCCTCGACCTGCTCCTGGTAGTAAATAGCATCCATACAAGAAAACAGGAGACTATGAAATTGCAATTTGGGCTGATATTTGAAGTATTTGTTGTTCATCCTTGGTGAGACATTCTGTCAGTACAAAATGCACCGAGATGCTTATTGGACAATGTGTGGAGTCGCAAGTGTTGAAGAATTCAGGCTGATAAAAACCTGGGTTCAGATGAGATGAAGCAGCCCCATGTCTGAAAACTGTTTTATTTGTTCAAATTAAGCCACACACGTTTCGCTGAAAATAGTAGCACCATTTTGTACCACAAGTTTTACTCAGGACCACTGAAATGTTGGCTCTTACGCAGCCAACCGACCCTATCTGACTCACCTTTTTGTGACGTTTCCTTCCTTCTCAGTATGCCCAGCAATTCTGACACCTACGGTATGCGCACATCTCAGTCTAATGGTTTAGCATAGTGATTAATTATCGGTTTTAGCGGTGTGCCCCTACCCTGACACATTTAAAATTATTTTTTACCTTTTAATATTAGAATTATAGTGATGTTTTTTCCAATTTGGCTGAATGTGAAAAAAAAAAAAATTTAAAACCTCCTTTTCTTTTCTTCCTTTTTTCTTCTTTCCTTCTTTTTTTTTTCTTCTTTTTTTTCGCCATGCTCTTTTGTTGCAGAAGAGAATTTACGGAAGTTCCGATTTTTTAAAGCAAGTTTCCTTGCTCCCACGAGAGTTGCCGCTTGGGAGGCCATACGAGAGAATCCCTCAGTTAGAGGGAGTTAAACCTTAGATCGGTGTATATCAGAGTCAATTAGCCAATTTTAGCTGTTAATATTCATATTTCAGCCTTTTTTTTCTTCTTTTTTTCTTGTCAATTTTAAAAAAAAAGCAACCTTTTATCTATTCCATTAGCCTTTGCTGGAGAATCCTCTATTTAGTATAGTTATGTCACCTTATCTTCTTGGACCTGAGATCATCGGTGAAGATGCAGTTATACTACCTACTAATAATCCTCCATTCGAACCCAAGTCCCATGTTCGAGTAGAGGAGGATATTCCTAAAGTGGCTGACAAGAAATTGTCACAGATATTGGTTGGAGAAGCCTTGCGCTCTCACATTGAATCTATTGACCTAGATACCTGCCTCGCTGGAGGTGAGGACTCATTTTTCGTCGCAGATATTGGCCAAGTGTATCGCCAACACGTACGCTGGGTTTCTAATCTGCCTCGCATTGAGCCCTTTTACGCTATGAAGTGCAACAATGACCCAATGGTGTTGAAACTTTTTTCTTCGCTTGGTTTGGGCTTTGATTGTGCTTCTAAGGATGAAATTGAAAACATTCTTGATCTGGGTGTTGACCCATCTAGGATCATCTATGCCCATCCGTGCAAGGCTGCTTCATACATGAGGTATGCCAGTATGGTTGGTGTTAAAATGATGACCTTTGATAATGCAGATGAGCTGTACAAGTGTAAGCGTGCTTGCCCTAACGCACAGCTTCTTCTGCGTATCATGACTGACGATTCCAAGTCGTTGTGTCAGTTTAGCATCAAATTTGGTGCACACATGGATTCGGTTTTACAGCTTTTGAAGCTTGCACAGGAGCTTGAACTGAATGTCGTGGGTGTTTCCTTCCATGTTGGAAGTGGTGCTTCTGATCCTTCGTCTTTTGTTGACGCGGTTTCAAACGCGCGCCGTGTGTTTGATCTTGCCAAAGACTTGGGTATGCCTCCCATGTCTTTGCTTGATGTTGGAGGAGGTTTTGTTGACGAGACTTTTGATGCTACGGCCAAGGTACTTGGTCCGGCTGTTGACAAATACTTTCCTTCATCTTTTGTTCGTGTGATTGCTGAGCCAGGCAGATACTTTGTATCATCAGCTTTCACTTTGGCAACTAACATTGTTGGCCGCCGAGTCACTTCCTCTGGAACTGACAAGGCTCCTCAGTCCATGTTGTATATTAACGATGGAGTGTACGCCAACATGAATTGCATTATTTTTGATCACCAAGAGCCTGTGCCCAAGATTTTGACTCATAAGAATCAGTTCTTGTACCGTGAAGCTGAGATTGATGAAGTCAATTTTGAGGGTGATCATGAGGTATCTATCTGGGGACCTACTTGTGATGGTCTCGACGTGATCACCAAGTCCAGCTTCTTGCCATTGCCTGTAGATGTAGGCGATTGGCTCTACTTTACCGAGTTTGGTGCATACACTTTGAGTGCTTCAACAACCTTTAATGGCTTTAACACAGCCTGTCAGGTTCGCTATGTATGCTCCGATGACAAGGTGAAGGAGTTGCTTGGACTCTAGTCGCACATGATTTCACTATCATGTTTATTTAGTCTAGTTTCGTATTAATATATTCTTTTAAACTCTTTAATCTTCCATGGTTTCAGATGTAGTATGCCTCGAAACCATGAAGATATTAATATACTAAGGCTCATATTAAAGCATCTTGGTCACTGTAATCTGTTTTACAATATTGAACCTGTTGAGAGATTCATCTCGGATTGCTTGTATATATAATATTATATCTCTGTAACAAGAAAGAAAATAATACCAGTGAATAACACACTTAAATTGATTCTTAGCAATCCTAATCATTACGTCTTGATACTGTGAATGTCCAGATGGTCTTTTTTTTTGGTTTTTTTTGTGTCATTATTATATTTCTATATATAACTTTTGCTTGTTTTTGGGTTTGAGAAGAAAAAGGTTTGCATTTTGGGTGTTTAAGCCTTGATCTCGTTGACCTTAAGACCAGCAGGCAAAGTGTGCACAAACTTCTCAGCCTTCTCCTTGTCAGCAATGGAGATGGTGTACAGGTATCTGCTACCACGGACCTTGAACTTGGTAACACCGGCGCTCTTCTTGACGGTGGCAGACTTGATGTCCTTGCGGCGAGCGAGCTCGAGGAACTGCTTGATGTCGGTGATTTCCTTCTATAGAAAATGAGTTAGTATAAAATCTTGGAATTATGGAGGAGTAAAAATTTGATTGTGGTCAAAGTTATGGGGAGGGAAATAAGAGTAGCAAGTCGTGAGATCATCCAGCTTCAAGAAAATGAAATAGAATCTCAAACTAAAGACTTGAACAATGATTTAAATATTCAAAGTATTGCCGTGATAACTTACGGCCATTGTAAAGTATGTGTGTGTTTTGCCTTTTAGTTGGTGTGGTAAACGGTGGAAAAAAAAAACCAAAGAAAAATTTCAAGGAAAGGTAGGAGAGGATTAAAAAAAATAAGAAAAATGTTAGATTAGTGAGAGTGGAAGATTCAGAAAGCACGTGATATAATTTGTCATGATGCTGATAGTGATAAGTAATTTATGAAAGTATGCCACGTTGTTATGGAAACATATTTAAATCAATCTACCATTTACAGAAATAACAGTCACACCTGGGTTGTTAAAAATTGGTGAAGCCCTAGGGGCACAAATGCACGGCTAAACCCTTATCACCTAGATTTCCTGCACAAAGTCATTATTCATCTTTCACATTTCATTAACTTCAGACTTCTTATCACATCATTAAGATCCAAATCTTTTTCTTTAAATATTGAAAAAAACGCTGGCTACTAGGCCTGTGCCTTTACATACTTTTCAAATGTATCTATCAAGACTTGGACTCCTTTAAGAACTCCTTGGTCAGGACCAATTCCAGCAATGAATCGAGTGTGGGCAAAATCAATCAAATCAAGCTTAAACAGCTGATCTTGAACATCTTGGGCGGTGACCTCATCCTCATCATCGTCTTCTTCTTTTTCTACCTCACTCTCATTTACAGGAGCATTCTGTAGTTTTTCAAGCTGGTCAAGCTTCTTGTTGAATGCAGATTCTTTACCCTCGTATACGAATAACAAACTTGCAGAGCGCATCACAAACTCCTTGCTGCTGAGAAGCTTATGAATATACTTCAAACGGTTCAAGAAGTACTCCAAAACCATTGAAGCTTGTTCTTTGCGACGTCCAATCTTAGGTGAGTCTGTGTCAGCAGCTCCACCGCTTGGGAATGGGAAGAACTTGGCAAGGCCCGCCTCAAAGGTGTCAGCCGACAATTTGCGGCCATACTGCTTGTCATATGGGATTCTCTGTCCCTCGGCAGCATCGTCGGTTGTTGTATCATCATAGACATTCATGCCAGCAATTCTAAGGGAAAGCGATCCTGATGTAGTACTATTAGAGACAGCATCCAAACGTTGACGCTTTTCTAGAGGAGCATCATCATCCCAAAGTTGAGAACCTAGCTTGATGTCCAAAACACAAGGTTCCTCAAACCCGTACAACGAACTCTTAAGCACAATCAACTCATCCTTAGCTTTCTTTGCACCAGAAGCATCAGTACCGACAGGAATGACCATGCCTTCAGGTAAATTAACATCATTGCTGCCATCGCTGGCGGACAATACCCCATAGAATTGCGGCGTAATGGTTTGAATCTCAGGATGGTGCACTGCAATAGTTTGGTAGAATTCGACCTCAGCAGGGTCCGTAGGCTTGTAGAAAAGATCGCCAGAGTCGCTCTGCATTGCACCCTTGTGGCCAGCAGCCTGAAGAGCAGGTTTAAGTGTATTAGTACTCATTGTGTGTTGGTCTAGTTCAGGTTTGTAGTGTGGTGGATAAAGAGAAGGTGTATGTTTTCATATGTTGTTTTGTTTATGATTCCCAAAGGCTGAGTTATTGTGATATCTTCTCCTCGTTCTTTCTTCTCCCAAAAGCCTTACCAGGGCAAGGAACCTTTTGGTTCTCTCATTTTGGATACCCGCCACTAACGTGTAAAATGAAAATCTCAATTTCATTTCCTAACTCTTTGTTATTGTTCTTTACAGAGGCTCTATAGAAGATCCACAAAGTAACTGAAGACATGAAAGAACATTTATAAAAAAATAAAAATGCCTACATACATTGATAAAGCTTTGTCAAAACATTCAAAAGCACTGATCTTGACTTTCGGTGCTCTTGTCCTGGCAGCTTCTATTCCTACCATTGCAACTGGGCTGTTTAGCGGGATGTATGGCACCCAGCGGGAACCTTCAGTTCAGGAGATCGAAGATGAAGATTACCCAGGAGAGCCTGAAGACTGGGATGAGACACAGCTTCATGCTTGGTTAGAAAAGGTTAGTATAATTAACTGCACATAAAAGCAAAAAAATATACACATATACACACACTATACTAACGATATGGCAGCGATTTGTATATCCACCTGGGGATATTAGCAAAACGGAGCTTATAAACCTTGTAGTTTGTCTACGAAAGGAATCATAGCACTTCAATACTCCTCATTAACCAAAAACAGAATCAAAGATTTACAAGACAAGCACGCATACACATGGTCAAAAATTTGTTACTACTAGTATTATTATGAAAGATTAGTTAAAAATACCAAAAACAACGGCACAATCAAAAGTTGAAGAGTATACAATGTTAGGAAAGACAAGGCATCACACACTAAATAGAACAACTGTATTGTTTGGCACCTTCGATTAGCGCAATAGTGGCCAAATAATGGTAGTAGATTCCACCAAATACACAGATATGCCAGAGGTTATGGGACATGCCAAAGTAGTCAAAAATTCCGCCTGGACACCATCGTTCAGGAATAAGAAGAGAGTAGACAACTACGCCAAAAACGTAGCATAAAAGAGATTTCAGAACGGGCATGTAGAAGAAAAAGGTTTCTACCCACCCGTGTAGCAAAGCAGCATGAATAAATCCTGAGGCACCAGCAACAGCAAAGGAAACGAAAAACGTAACTCGTTTGCCTTTTCCTTCAGCTGAGTCAAATGATGGGTGCCAGGTGAAAATTGCACCAGCAATCCCGCACAGGGCCGTGACAATCATATAGCTAGCTTGTGAGATTGGGTTACAATAGAATGCAGCATATTCAGTAGTGAGAATGGAGGAAGCAATGAGAACAGTGATTCCTGTATAGTCAACACATGCGAAACGTTTCATGTGGTCGACATGGCAGATGCCATTAAATGTATGCCAGACTGTCGAGCACACAAGACATTTCATGGCAGCTACTAGGAAAACTACCATAGTAAGTTTATCCATGTTGGTTGACTCTTGCCACGAAAGGGTAGTGGGCCAGTGAAAAAATGCGATGAGGACCATACCTATAAAGCCGAGTAAATGCGTCCAGATATTGCAGGTTTCATTGTGCAGAGAAACCATACTAGTGACACAGTCTGTGTATTTGTGTGAAAACCTATATCCTCGCAGAATATATGGGTTTTCCCGCCATGGAACAGGAAGCTCATCATATGTTAAGAGCCTAGTAGTTGCATGATGAAGAGCAGCCTGAATAGACTTGTTAAGATGGTCAGCAGCGTGAACAGCGTGCAGAGAGTTTTCCAGACAAGCTGTCTCAATGTCGGTCAGCTTCTTTTCCAGGTAATGCAAACTTTCGAGCGCTTTTTGGCCCGTAGAAGTGTGTGGTGTCGAGCTGAATAACTCCTGATATTCAGATTCCACTATATGGACAAAAGAGTCAGCAGCTCTTAGACCCTCTCCAATAACCTTGTCACGGATTGCGACTAGCGTACTGTAGGCTCTAGAGAAGGTACCGTCGACATGCTCTAGTGTGAGAATGCCATATTCTTCGACCTTGCCGAGACGTAATTCTAGGTCATGGAGAAAGGTTGTGAGTTTGTCAACTACCTCTGCCTCGTCTTCGACAACTTGCTTTCTGTGGGTGAGAGAGGCAGTAGGCGCAGTAACAGTGGCAGTTGAAGTAGCGGTTTCCATTATGAAAAAGCTCGAGATGAACGGAACTAGAAAGCAGAGACACGGGTAGTAATACCACTAAATAGCAATAGCCAAGAAATGTTGATGAAGAAGGCCTGCCCGAAGCTTGAACAAATTACAAATGAATAAGAAATGAAAATGAATGAAAATGAATGAAAATAGGTGAAAATGGCTGGAATTTATAAATATTAGAAATAAGAAATAAGAAATAAGAAATAAGAAATAAGAAATAAGATATAAAAAAATATAAATATAATAAAAATAATAATTATTATAATTTTAATAATTAGGAGAAGAGTGACGGCGGCCTGCCTCAGAAAGGCTTCAAACTGTGATTTGACGATGGAATGGAAATCAAAATAAAAAATTAAAATGAAAATGGAAATGGAAATTCAAAAAAAAAAAAAAATAAATAAAAAGTATGAAAAGGGTCAAAATGTGAACATTTGGGATTGTGAAAATTCAAAATATACACACTCCCGGTTAAGGCATACGTGATCAAAATTCACTCAGATCGTCAAGAGGACTTGAATGAAAGAAGACAGCGTTGAGCATGAGAAACAGAATGAAAAAGGATGTGGATCACAAAAAGTCACGGAATATCCTCCAATCAGCTAAACAGACAAACCAAAACAAAGAAAAAAATGTAAATAATTGAGTCTGTGGCAGTCGAATGGTGAATAATTTGGGCTTAATTTTACTAAGAAATGAAATTGAAACATAGTGGGTTGGGGCTACAGACAGACCCAGGTTAACTGGAGATCACCAAGTTCCAGAGAAAAGTAGCTAAGTTGGCACAGACCAAAATAGATTCTATAACAAGGTTCAGAGACTGCTGAAGACTTGAGAGGATATGATAAGATCATAATAACTAAGAGAGTCTGATTCCTTCATCATCCATTTGTATATTTATTCATGGGTATGATCTACGTTAGGAAACACTCGACGTCTATCGGAGAATGAAATGGCCTCTAGTATAATATATTATTCCGTAACTATTCCATTTAACGATCGACCGTCCTTCATGTGGATGATAGCCAAGTATACGATGCGTGCTTGTATGGTAATGCTGATCAATGAACCATGTAGTCACAAACATATATTTCCGATACCTTTCAATATCACTTCACTATAGAACAACAATACCGAAATACCCTGATGCTAATCACGATAACACTATTTAAGACGTGCTTTGAGAGGATAAGCACCCTCCAGCAGTATCAACAGCAAATGTATACGGAATACGAGGATATTTCGGAATAAGGTTAATAACTACCATCACACTACCGTTTGTCTCACTGCTAAGAACTAAATAAGCTAGCATGCCTGTTTAATTAAAGCTGCCATTGGCGGTGATCTGATACCATCACTTGACAAGGAATATAACCTTGCACAGAATCTTAAATTCATCACATTCTGGGTTTACGTATCTATGTTGGCTAAAAAAGTCTGCGTGCACTGATAGTACTATGTTAGCCGTATCATAATATTGTGCCAAATTCAAAGTTTCATGGGCAAATATCACAAACTTTTAATCCACATGTTGCGCTGTATAACCAGTTATGGACACTTTAGCAACTATTCAATTTCCAAGGCAAAATGGACACATAATATTATGAATGTCAGAGCAATTATATTACATGTTCTTTATTTAAAGTTGATCAATAAAAACCTTTGATGTATACCAGCTTTTAAAACGCTTGGTTATGTATAAGACCTGTTTAAGCACACTTGTTGCCGTGGACAATTCCTAGTGCCTTATACTTTATGAGCGGAATCAATGCGGTTTTGCAGAGTAAATACGATTGAGGATGGGAACGTTGATTTGCAAGAATACAACAAACAGGAAACTTGTTACATGCCGTCTTCTGAACTATGAATAACATATGCCCCTACTTCGGATATTTCTTGAATGGCTCATTTCATCACACCTACAACAGCTTGTTAGGGTTAGTTAGGTACAGTCAACTGTATCCGATTTCTGTCAACTAAGAGAAGAATTTTAAGTTGGCACTTGAATCTCAGATAATCGATACAGAACTCATTATTCGAAGATTTTCTTGACAAAAAGTAGGCAAATATCTTATGCTTACTTAGAGTTCTAGTTGTGTAGGGCCATTTAAGCATAATTGAAATGATTTATTTTCCTTCTGGAAGCTTTGATATTTATTTCGATCTTTATTAGTGGAAAAAAGTAGATGATGATCAGCGACCCATCTTCAATTTATTTTACTTTTGAATGAGTAACCTACCTACTATAGTTCGCTATTTATGATCTTCCTGGAACCAGACCACTTTTAGTTGACCTTTACTTTAGAGATGCAGGTAAAGTTTTGATCAACGCCATTTGATAACTGCACATTATTTTTTACTAACTATCCTATCTAGAAACAATATAGTTTCTTACTATAACTATTTATATGTATAAAAGATGATATTTGAGTAATTGATATGTAATACCATAACCGTCAAACCTTGAAATAATAGTGGAGAGATGGAATAAATCGAATATAAAAAACCAAGCTATGTCACAAACAATAAAACATTAAACTTACATTAGGGTACACAATTATAACTTTATCACGTCCTCCATTTTCGTCAAGATCAAGGCTGCAACATTGGAATCCACAGTTTTATTCAATTGGATCCAAGCTTTTCTAGAATGTTATTGATTCAAAACACGATAACAATAAGTTTTCGTATACTAAAGCAAAGAGATGTAAACTAAACAGCCTTCTCAGATACCGCGTCTTGACAAGATCTGTGCCCCCTCCAAGATTGATGGTATAGTCTTCAAATGCATCTACTCGGGCCTTTTCTTTTCCACGAAATATAATGGTATACGAATTGAACGCTATGCTAGATACGCTATAACTACATTTTTATAGCATAGTGTCTGATAATAGAAAACATGTAGGTTCAACATGGCCCTATGATTTTCATATAACATAACATTCTACCTGCATAAACAGACTCTAGGTAGCATTGACTGCGTAATTAGATTACTTCTCTTTGGTTATTGCAAAATGGAAATATGCGTTATAAATCGAATATAGCATTATTAAGATTGCAAAGTTAAGAGGCCCAAGTTTTTTTTATATGAAAGTTATAATTAGATATAATTATAGTAATATATCTGTAGCTGAACAAAAATAAAAGTGATAACGTTTCAATTTGAAAGGGTAAAATACAGTCGGTTTAATTGTTCGAGAATTCGAGATGATCTTGCTTTTATGCCATTGATGTATCATCAAACCAGCTGGCGCTATGGACCGCCTTCTCTTCTTGAGTACCTTCATTGAATTTGGTTAATCCTCTAGAGAACTTACATCGCAATACCAGTTTTTGGTAACACTTTCATAAGACATAAAATTTTCATCAATCTATAAATCACAAAGTAACTTGGAATTGTAACCATCTTTAGTTCATATCTCAACTCTTCAGGTTTCATTTCAATTCATTATTGTGCATATAGCACATACTTATAATAGAAGTTTCTGTAAATCATTGAAAACTAAAGGAATTAAAAGAGAAGTAATTTAATTAATATTTTTCATCGGATTCCTAAACATGCTCCTGGAAACATAATCTGTAATTCAATATTTCCAAATCCCAATATAAATCTCACTTTGCTATTTAAAAATTAATTATAGAGCATAAATGCCTTGCCTTTTCATGTTCAAACAGAATAGGAAGTCTGTAACCCCCAGCTATCCAGATTTTTGGAGCAGCATACCAGAGTCGGGTGATATTTCTTCTCTTCATGAATTAAGAAAAAAGGATAATTGAGATCCATTACAAAAAAAATACTACTTTTCAATTGCAATTGGCATTTTCAGTACGAGTGCTACTAACTTTATTACTTTCCATCTAAATATGTCTCGTTTAGTTTGACAAATAAAACAAAACTAATTTCAGTCACATTGAAAACACTTAAATATTAAAAGCACGTAAATTTAACATATGACAAAATAAGATAAATATTCCTATGGAATTCTTGACCTTTTAAAAAATTAAACATCTTTTAAGTAGGGGATTGATCTAATTGTATCGAAGAATTTTATTGAGCATAATATTTGATAATCTGATTCTCCAATTGAGTCATCCAGATGAGAAAAACTTCGTGAGCCAACTATGCTTTCAACTCAGATAAAATTTCCAAGAAAAAAAGGTCAAACAATGGAATGATGACAGTTGCTTCTGAGGAAGAGAAAACTCAGCATTACATGTGCTCCAGAAGTTAAAGATTAACTTCTCTCTCTTGCCCCAAATGCCAGTAGTAATCAATGTATGCATATCCCTGCAATAAATGAAGTAATTGGTAGTTAATTTCTGCTTTTAGGAAACTTGGGAAAGTCCAAATAGTCTTGACTTGTTCTAATATCTATAGCCAGAAATATCAGAACGGTTTACTAGCATGAACTCAACAATTCCTCCTTTATATCTTTAACATTGAAATGATTTACTGTGTAGTATATCAGAGTTGAAACTTTTTCAAAAAGGCCATAATCAGGGCCGAATTATACACTGTAGCTCACTGTACATTCCGCCCTATGGCACATCCTTTGTGACAATATTATTACTCTGGTTTTAGACTTGAAATTTTTAGCATTTCACGCTTTAACAGATTTTGTTTAATCCACTTGTTATTAAATTCAACCTATATAAGAATAAATGAAACAAAATTTGATATTTTACGAATGAGTGAATGAGTATATTTTTTGCCAGTTCAATCAGGCAGCTAAGTAAAGTATTTTTTTTATTTTTTTTTTTATAGGAGTGAAAAAGAACCCAATTTATTTATTACCGAGTCAACTAACAAGATAAGAAAAGAAATAAAATTTTATAAAAATAAAAAGCATTGCTTAACGATCTTCAGCTCAATGGCTATTAGACTCCGTCAATTTCAAAAAAGTTCAGTGAGATTTGGCTTTTCACCAAGTTGTTCATGTATACCTCAATTTAAGCCCGAAAAATACCTCTGCATTTGCACTCCTCCTCCTCCTTAAAAAGAATTTGGAAGTCACTCCACGAGTCAGATATTGTCCACAAAAATGTCCAGTTAATGTTCAGTAGATTTATCACTCCATAGCAGCTAAGAATGCCACAGTAGCCTGTAGCCCTTCTTTGCTATTAAGGAGCTTTGAAAGATCCAAAGCAGGTGAAACTTGTCGTAATAGTTCTCGTGGTCCTTCGAGATTGGGACAGCTTACAAGCATGTGTTCAACAGTTTTCTCCTGTTCATCCTCACAGTTGCAAGTGACCTGGTGTGCTCCGTTCGTTCGGAAGTGCTTACCCAGAAGGCCATGGCCAGTTCTGAATTGCACAATATTGCTAAGAGTGCGCCTTGTAGCATGGCGT
>JAJLWW010000056.1:73463-135793 GCA_030570935.1 Geotrichum klebahnii
TCAATTTCGGTACTCTGACATTGCATTTGGCATCTTTTACTATCTTGCGATACCATTCGCCTTTTTCATCTGCATCGTATCTCTCTTGCCATCTAGTGAGAAGGGCTTGTTTTGATCTGTAGATAGCTTCGTTTCTGTTGTTCCAATGGGGATCCCACTTGGCATTATACTCCTTTCTTTCCTCATCTTTGGCCCACGGGGCTATTCCAGGCGGCGGGGTCTTCAGCTCAACAGAGTCACTTTCCTTGGAAAGAGTCTCCTTAAGCTTAAATATGGGGGACTTCTTAATCGAAGTGCTGGTCAGTACTCTCAATGGATTTGAGGGACTTGTCTTGTATTGTAGTCTAATCATCTTCAATGCTGTGACGTGCGCCACTCTCTCTTCAACCGGCGGGATGCCAGCTTCTAGTTCCATGATCACGATCGGGGTAGACCTATCGGCTCCAAGTATACACCTCAGATTGTAGTTTTCACTACCATAGCCGTGTCACAAGAATATGTGATATTTTACGACAAAAAATTATTTTCTTTAGTATTATCACGAATATGTCAACTCGGATGAACTAATATCTGCCAGCCCGCGTAGCGCAATGGTTAACGCGTCAGACTTCTACTAGAAGCCTCTTTAGAAAAAATCTGAAGATTGTGGGTTCGACTCCCACCGTGGGTGTATTTTTATCCCATTTTTATTACAAACCAAATTTTTTTTGTTATTTTCCGGGGTACCCCCTCTTCTTTCCCTTATTTTCCCTTTTTTTTCCCTGCCTCTCTTCTACTTTTCTTTTGTTATTTTTTCTTATCCTTTTTTTTTTCTTATTTTTCATTGCAACATGTCTGCTGGCCTTGTCCTGTAGGATTTCATAGCCAACCGTCTTGCCAACAGCCTTGTAATATCTCCAACTCCTGAATATGACTTCGAGTGCCGCCACTCCGGTTCTTTCCTTGGGCGTAAAGCACCAACCACCAGCAACCCAAACTTTAGCTACGCGTAACTATAACTTGCAACAAATCTCAAAAGCTGTAGATGCTGACGATGACGATTCATATCAGCGATCCTCATTTGCTCTCAAGCGCACGCGATCCATGGGTCTATTGGACCAGTTTGTGGTAAAACCACCTACAGAAATCGTTGTTGACCAGAGTATACAGGATGAAACTAACATTTCCACCCCACAAAAAGAACTTAATGATACACTCATCCCAACAACAAGTACACCCAATAACAGCTGCGCCTCAAAGTCTCCCATCAGCACCTCTAGTATTGAATCTTGCGACTCTGTGTCGTCCTCGAATAGATCTTCGTCTCCTTCGTCCATTTCGTCCTCCTCTGCCTCTGGTACTCCTGACTTAAGCGGTGTGCACGATGATAGCGTTCTTCAGTACGAGCCATCTCGCCATGTGGACTATTTGTCACACGACTGGAAGGAGAGTGATATTTCGTCGTGTTGGCGGAATATTGTGTCCCGCAGGAGAGATGTAGCCAACTCGGCTAGACTAGAAAATGCATCATGGCGGACGTGGACAAAAGCAAAATATAACCTTCGCACAGTTTCGCCAGAGTCTGTCAACTGGCTTAAGGACTGCGATATTACGTGGCTTTACGGGCCACTGTATAACCAACCATGTAACGTGTATTTTGGCAGACCTCAAGACGACTCAGAAGTAACTAAAATCCAGGTGCCCCTGGTGCCAGGGCATAAACCGATCTTGAAAAAACGCACAGTGTCGGACAAGATCTTTGCGCGACAAGCAGGCCACTCTTCGCGTTCCCCTGAAGTCAAAGCTGTACCAGTTTCCACAGATGTTACACCCCAACCATCACCGTCAAATTCCCGGAGAAATGTCACTTTAGTAGAACGAAACGGTGGCAACGGCCCAAAATCTGGGGAGGGCATTTCATACTTGAGGCACCATAACTACCGACACCGACCCCATACTGGCCAGTCGGATGAAAATATTTCCAGACAAATCAACCTTCAGTACCGTCATGTACCAGGTCATCTTTTGGCCAAAGCTTCCTCTTCGTCTGGAAAGAAGCCTCAGAGAAATGGATTGGTCAGCTCTTTTTCTTTGAATAGTCGGTCTTCTACTTCTTCTAACAGAACCTCCCTTCTTTCCACATCATCATGTGAGCCAAGCCCTGCTGTGGAACGACATATTCATTTCAACGATCGTGTAGAGCAATGCATTGCTGTAGAAAAGTTGTACACGGACGATGAACACGAAGCAGAATCACAGGGGAGACGAAATAGGTTTGATTTGGATGATTCTGACGAAAGCGACGAAGAAGGGGGGATGGGTGGCCGTGAATTTCGACATTGGGGAAGAAACCGGTCTCGGTACAATAATTATTCTGATGATGATTCTGAAGATGATGACGATGAAGGGAGCGATTCTGAGGATGATGATGAACCTGGGTTGTTTTTAAAGTTGAGATCTGGGTCAACATCATCTACGTTGTCTCATAACTTAGACAGATTGAACGGGTTAAAGTCAGCATCTACGTCTGACATTCCTCATACCATTGCATTTCTTCCAGCAACTACTTTGAAGTGCTCGTACGATGAAACAGAACAACAAGAGCGCCTTGCTGAAGAAATTACCACGGGGGCCTATGCATTGAGCCATAACACTCAGCGACGCAAACACATTTATTCTGGGTATGACTATAACAGTGTGTTTGAGTCCCCAAATTCATCCCCGGGTGGAAATGCGGGTCTTGATCCTAATACTATAGCTCGTCCGTCTTCAATTCTGGAGGACATTATCCCTAGTTCAGTTGCAATGCCTTCGCATTTGTGTGCTGAATTGTTCGTAAGTGAAACTTCTGATGAAGTTGTCCTGCCTCCAGTTAGAGCGCCCTTGGCTTCTTATGAGCCAATCGAAACAAAGAAGGCAGAGGATTTGCCGGTAGTCTCAATTGATCCTGTCCAAGAAATGTTAACTGATTCTAGCACACAACCAATTTCATCAAATACTACTGACTCTGAGGATCCTTCATCCTCTGACTTGCCTTCTAATAGTGGAGTTACTTCACGCATCAGCCACGCAGTTACATCAGCTAAAGACTTTGCACAAGGTATTTGGTCCTCAGGCTGGAGTGCAGGTACTTCGGAATCTCACGATTGAGCTGATAGAATATCAAACTTTTTATATTCTTTTGCATTTTTGTTGAGTCTAAACGACTACAACATCGTCTACTTATATATTTATTGTATTTTATTATTCTATTTATTTTTATGTATACTTGGTTATATAATGAATCAATGATTTTATTTAAACTAAATTGCAATATTTAAGTGATCGTGATGATATTGTACTTGCATTTTAGTCTAGGCAAAACGTTTTCATTAGGACTTTAAGGAGCAATCTGCCTCCGAACTCGCTTCAAACAAATCGACTACTTTTTCTATTTTCAAGTATAACTTCACTTTTTGGTATAAGTCTAAGTTATACACTTCATAGTCTAACACAGCTTTGCTATTTAAAATTAAAAACAAGCTAGCAAACCATCAGGCCTTTTTTAGTCTGAGATGAACTTGAAGTTTGAGCAAGAGCTAAGAAAACCAAATAGCCTATTTCATTTTCAAATAGCTGTGTTGGAAATTATTATCCTTTCTCTCATTCCCAAGTATGTAAAAGCTATCCAGCTTTGCAAGACAACTAAAAGCTACAATTCTAAAAATGAAAAAACCATGAGGTATAAAAATGAATTCATCTCTTCATTTACTGATAATTTTAAATATATAAATTATCTAGTTAAAACGCAACTTGAGATATATGAATATCCCAATTTTGGTTATTTTTCGCAGGGAAAAAACAACAGTAGAATAGTATAGAAAGCTGAAATAAGTTAAATTGCTAAATATAAGGTATTTTTACATGGTTGATTTACAAAATATTTTCATTATTGAGAACTTTGTTGCATATTACTGGATGTATTTTTCTGATATTTCAATGCCATGTAGTTTTTAAAGAAAACTTTGTAACAACCCTGAATAGCTTACAAGAACTGGAGAGCCAGGGTTCATAAAAGATTTGAAGTGTAACTGAGAGCTTTGAAAGTACAACAATCTATTTAGAGAAGAATAGTAGCTTTCAAGAAAAAAACTTCTAATTGAATAAGAATAATTCACAATTCCAAGAGTTAGCAATAAGGTCTCTAACGTATCTTGGCTACATGCATTTTCAATCTTAGTTGCCAACTTATGAAAAGAACAATGATTTAGCTACGGAGTGTTAATTTTGAAATAAAAAGGGTCGTGAAAGGCAAATATGTGATTTTCATTGCAGATGGGCTGAGGAATAGAACAAAACATAGCCTCCTAAGGTATCAATACAATAAAATGAAGCTTTTAAGTGACATGATATTATAATAGTGTTCAAGGAGAACCTTTCTTGTGCCATTCTAATCCTTAAGAAACCCAATAACAAAATAATCCGATTTGGCTACTTTACCCTCAGGTTAATCGCATATTGCATTACGGATATAAATTTTTTAGTAAGATTACCAGGAAACCTTTACTGAAAATCCCATAATAAAAGATGACAGGAAAAAAGAAACCTAATTTCAGAAAAAGTGGTATTTTGGAAGAACTGGTAAAATTAATTTTCATGTTAAACAGAGCTAGTACAATGAAAGTTACCGCCACAGAAAAATATGGAGAGAAAAAAAACCTTACGATCTGCCCGTTTCAAAAGTTAATAAAAATACAGAGGATTCTTTTCCTGAATTGTTCCAGTATCCAGTATCATCAAAATGCTTTCGGGCCAACCTCTTCCTAGAGATCGGCTAAAAAGACTGAATCTAAAAGAAAACACGATGTTGGCACCTGGGTGAAAAAAGAATAAAGAAAATTCAAAATCTAAAAATTGACAAGACTATGAATTGGAATTCATAAAAATTCGGTCAAAGATTCAACAAAAGATGGAATATAAAATTTTTCATTCATTGTTGCTGTTGAGCCAAGAGCATGCGGCCAAGACCATGTCATTATAGGCTGTTTTCCCTAAGCAAGTGCCCATGATGAACGAGTCTCCTGCTACAAAAACTTAGAAATTTATGGTCAAAAGACACTGAAATTGAAAGAATAACAAATGAACGTGAGACTCCAGAAATCAGATAGTTGTGGGAAAAAAAATCTTATAAACGAGGTTAGCTCATTACGTATAATAGCAAACCTCTAATATTAACCCATACAAAGTTTCAAGTCATGTGCCAACTTTCTGCTTTAGTCAAGGTACAAAAAAGCATTATTTCTTGGTGTTGAGCTCAGGCACGAGAGGACTTTACACAATCCTTTGCTACTTAACTTTCCAGACTACGTGATAAACCACGGACTTAAGCTACGTTTCAAAGCGTCAAACACCAATAAAAACATCGAATATTAAATACAAGAAATCAATAATAAAAAATTGAACCCTTTCAATTCACTTCTACATGAAAATCAGGCTGTAAGTTTAAAATATTGCTTGTCGGTATGCTGTTCCGCATGTTTGACAGAACTAGCTTTTAATAATTTGCCTCAACATCGGCTTTTGAGAAAACAAAGCAATCAATTCTGACCTTTTCACTTCACAGTAAGTATCACTTGGTACTTACGGATTAATACTCTGAATCAATAAGTCTCAACTGAGTTCTATAATTAAGCCAGCAGGTGAAACGCCATAAGCATCCCGTAATATGGGGTCAGGTAGGAGAATAAACAAGTATTTGTAACGCAAAAACCTTTATTAGGAGTCAAAGCAACTGAAACAAAGAATAAGAACCTGTTTCTTTATACTTGAATTATGTGGTGTGTTTCGATAAACAACATGTATATGTTGTTTTGAAGTATTTTGTGTTCAAATGAAATAGACGACAACTCGAAAAGTATCCTAACTAAGTTAAATAAAATCAGATATTCCATTTCTTTTCTCAAATATGAGAAAGCTAAAATTACAAAACTGACGAGCAAGACAGTATTTATCTCAAGCTGAAAACGCTGATGTCATGAACACGATCGAGAAAGAAAAATACAAGAATGCAGCGAAAGATAAATGGAGTAGCACAGGAATATACGAGCCCATCAGAGAAATGAATTCCGTAGCACTTATTTCATAGTATTTACTATTTGTGAACATTTAAATAGAGTATACGAAATACTTGAATCTAATCAGCTAGATATTTGAATCGCAAGCAAATTAAATTTGTTACTACAAGCCCCTCATTAGTACTGGTGTTTTCATCAACTTTAACTTAACTATAGCAACTGTCGCACAAAATAACAAACATTTATGGACCAGTCAAAGTTCTTTTCTATCGTAATAGATTGGAAATAAAAAGCTGGCTAAGCGGCAAACATGACACAAAGTTGGATCAGAATTACAAACAAAGAATGCTTTAGTAAGGGCATGGTCTCAATCACTTGAATTCGCTTAATAAATTACTGTATGAAGATCTCTCACAGTTTACAACAGAAACTTTATTCTGGAATAAATTTGATAACAATAACAACCCCCTAAATTCATAATAGAGAACAAGAATAATGGTGGCGATTGTGTCAAAACTCCTGCCAATTTTGGCTGTACTTTGTTTGTGTGTGCGGATTGTGGCTGCGATAAAAGCTTAAAATTTGTTATTCACAAATTTTATGTACTCGTAGTACCCTGACAAGACCATGCCTACAAATCTTTTTCTTTTTGTTATTGTTCTTTAATCAATAGTCTAAATTAATAGTATTGCTCAATATATAGAAAGTTAATTGTTATCCATCATCGGGTGAGCTTGGAAAGGCATATTGCGACTGCAAATAAGTCTTAAGGCTTCACAAACACTGAACAGTTAATAATCAATATTAAACTACATTAACTACGTACGAATCTCCTAGACTCAGATTTGCCGTACTCAAATTTAGATAGAGAACGGGAAATTAAATCCAGCAGCTCCATTTTATTGAATTTCTAGGGTTTTTGAAATTTAAGGTTTTCCCGCGTTGACCTTTTTAATACACTGTGCAGCTCCTTGTCTCGATGAAAGGAAACCTAGTAGCAATGGCATCAATGAAGATGGCAGGTGGTCGGTTATATCAGAATATCAAAGAAAATATTATACGTCGAGGCATTAACAAAAGGCCAGCGGCTTTATTCTTGTGAGCTATAGGTATATGAACTTTAAATGATTGTCACTAATTTTGTGAAAATATCCGATAAACTTTGACTCTTTCTTTTTTCTGATTCTCTTATGTCAAGCATATTATTATTATTATTATTTATATATACAGTGTATGGCTTTCAAATTTATTGCTTTTCAAACATTTTTTCAATTTTTTTTTCTTTGCGAAATCATTTAATATTCCTTTACTCAAATCTATTATCATTCTTACAACATATTCAACATATTCAACATAATCAACATTTACTTACAAACTTATCACAATGTCAGAACCAGTCAAAAATTTGTGTGACATTCAAGGCTTTCCAAGTCTTTGTCTTGACACTACTCCTACAGACTCAAAGCCATATTGCAGCATAAAAAAGACTCCTCCTCGCAAATTTCGCAACAAGTTTGTACCCTCTTTTGAAAACTGCAATAAAACAAAAAGAACAAAATCAAAATTGAATGCCAGCAAGCCGGCTTCCAATACAAAAAAAGTCAAAGGGAAAAATTGCTATCCAAAGACAGCCAGATATAAGGAAGTAAGCCCCAAACACAGTATACAAACAACTTCATTCTCAAGCCAATACCTCGACCAACTCGTGGAGTTTGAAAAGAAAGAAAAGAATCGACTAGAGGAGCTGCGACAGAACTTGGTCGAAGAAATTCCACATGTTATCGAAGAGATTCCCCGACTTGGAAAATATACTCCAACATCTCAAATAGCCCCCTTGCCATCATCCACCATCTCGGCCATCTCGACTATCAACTCTAAACCATCTAATCTGGCATCCACGCTTGCACTAACATCGTATACAGGCTCAATACCTCGGCAATTCATTAGACCTCATGGTGGTGTGCCTTACTCAAGCTTTCATAAATTTCACTCAGATACTACTACACTCTTATTGGCCTTGGGAGATGTCCGTAATAAAACCATTTGGGATACTCTGGTTCCACAAATAGCCTACAACTCTGCGATGGTATCAAAAACACTAGTCGCGTTTGATGCTCTGGTCATGAACAAATGTAACAATAAACCAAATTTAGAAAATATGGCTTTAGAACATTTTTCTACTGGCGTGCACGAGCTTTCACAAGCGGTTCGGCATCTTTCTGCTAACAATTCAGCAGAGATTTACATTGCATCCTTTTTGGTTGGGGCTTTTGCCATTTTTGCGCCTGAATTTGCGCCAATAATATCCCATGATGGTAGCCAGCCTGAAATGTTTAGCATTGTTCGAGGTATATTTAATCCAGAGGTGAGGGCTCTATTTGGGCACTTCCAACAATCTAAGGACTTGGTAATACCCAACATTAACAAGGTTGGGTCCCTGGACGCACCCGATCCTGAGATACTTCATAGCCCAAAGGTGGCTTATTTTAAATTGTTATATGATCAACTTGAGTCAATGGAGAAAGGTTCAACTTCCATATCGATACTGACTGAGCCACGTCATAATTTTATTGACGTATTAGAGCCACTTCATACGCTTTCAAACCTAAATGACTGGCAAGATAGTCTGCCGCAAAAACAAGTACCAGCTACAGACATTCTGATGTCGTATTATGACTGGGGAAGGCAGCTTCTTGATGAAAACTTTTATGATAAGCACAGCGACTCTATAGGCATCATCGATTTCAACGAGACTATGGACAATGGTAATACCAATGTACAACAACTTTCACCTGATGGCATTTCATTAACCAGCAGTCCAGAAGATTTCTCATCTCCACCATGTTCTCTTGGCGTCCCCGAAATAGAGTCAGATCCAACTATGTTTACTTTACTTCCTGGTGAACTACAAGTATATCGTAGTTGTGTGCTCCAGCTAATGTACATTGTACATAGTTCAACACAAGTCGGCAACGTCTCTGTACTCCTTTGGACTTTTGAAGCAATCAGTCCTGAATTCATGCTTTTCTTAAGACAATCCCGGCCCATGGCATTAGTGATTGCCGCATATGTGATGTCAATATTTTGGTTTAAAGACCTGTTTCAGGGCCATGAGGGAACATACAAGGTGCGAATGCAGGAGTTGGAAAGCATGGCTCCAGAGTCATGGAAACCCGCATTTTATTGGCCAAAGGAGATTTTGGAACGACATAGGTTGCATGAAAGTCTTGAAGTAATGATGGCCAATTTTAATTTGTCTTCAAATAGCAAATGAGGAGGATCACAATGGTGTCTAATACAGCCATCTCTATCTACATGGAATATTCGATCTGTATATGATTTGATTTCAAAAGATATGCCCGACACCAATTCAGAGCAAACATTTACCACTATTTGGTTGCAATATTAAATAATGTTAGTAAATAATAATTTAAATAATAATGAATGCTATCAAATCACGACAAGTAATATTCAATAGATGTACTAAACAACATAATTTAGACATAAAAGAATTAAAAGTGACTCTCAATAACATAGTTGGAGAGCAATCTTTCATATAGTGTATATTTCATATCATTGATTATTTATCAAAAGTAATAACGAAAAAGTGGGCAAACTAATTCTGTTTAAATATAAACTTAGAAAAAAGAACACGATCAAAAGATGTTTTTGCCGACTCATATTGCTAAAGCCTAAAATCATTTATCCTTTATACGAAAGAACCCGACGAAAGTTTGATTATGAGTAAAGTGCCCGTCTTCCCATAAAAATTAAAGAATAATCATACTGTTTTTATTGCCCATAAATCTATCCCTTGATTACATTGATACAGACCTCTCGGATATTTTGGTTATATCTAGAGGTTTGTAGTACGTATGTCTTTCAGTAGTAAAGGAAATATTTTTTATCTCACGTCAAGAAAAATAACCTTCAAATCTAATATCATGAACCATAAGCACCTTCAGTTTGGGTTTAAAGTTTTGTTTATTTTGGATTTTGGATACGTGATAATACAAAGTGGTGATATGCATTCAAGCCAAGTTCTCGAGATCTGATTCTAGACTAATGGGGCTATTTAAGAGAAGGCTTCATATATAAACAGGAAACAATAATTATTATACAGATTTTTATTAGCAGATTTAAAGCATTAATAATGGTAAGTGTTCGTTTGTCCTAATTAGCTTTCAACTATTTTTTTTATTTAGCGACTAAAAATGATTTGAATAGTTAATATTGATAGAAGTAATTGAATAACTTCGTTCTTTTGCCGAGTCTAATATTAAGCACTGTAAATACGATTTTTTTGTATCCGTTTATCAAGTTATTCTTGAATATAGATAATTAAATCAAAGTGAATAATGCTAATAGATTAGATGAATATGCCACTTACGTGTGTAGGCATTTAAATTTTAGTCATATCTATTAATATCATAACGATACTCCAACTTGCTACTACCTCTAGTGCCAGTATAAAGATCCTAGCTAACACTTTTGCCTTTAAAAAAAGAGAATAGAACAGAAAAATGCATCTTCTTCCCCACCAAATGAATACTTCCAGTAACTAAAAGATAATCTATTGCTTCCCATAATCCCATTACTTTTTGTGGTTTTTGTGTTTTCTATTCAATCCCATTATTCTTATAAAGATTGATGTTTTAAGTCTTTTGACGCTCATCTGTAGTCTATAACCCCGGCTATTTTATAAAATTTCCGTCTCGCTTAGAAAAAGTATGGGGTTCAAGAACCATAAAAGATATTAACGTACCTTCACTTTCTTGACATGTGAATTCTATTTCATCCAATAATTGCACAGGCACCTTTTTAATAACATGATAAAATGAGTCTAAATCTGGAATTGAATTAAGAGTACTAAAATTGAGATCACTGGTAGAAATCAGCCATTAAAATTATATTTGCATAAATAAATACTCAACTCTAATTTTTATTCCGTTATTTTTATGTTTACTATAGTGAGAGATGCCATCAAACTGAAGAAAATTAATTCACACAGGATCAAATCAGGTTCTAGTAAATTAACTTGCATAATAGATGCATCTTCCTCTTATTCTCACTAGACTGAGGTAAAGATTAAAGTCAAACTTGCATTCTGCTTTAGGGAGCCAATTCTCAATCCCCGGATAAAGTGAAAACGGCCAATAATTTAGTACAGTATATAAGACTGTTGGCTTTTCTTTAAATTTAAAATTTTATTTATGAAGGCTTAATTGGTTTATAATATTATTCTACACTTCTATGAATGAAATATTTGTAACGCAATTCAGGTGATGCTTGCATCATATTGATATTGATTTAATATGGTAATGAGTACAGATAAGAGGAAATATATCACAGTATACATAATTTAGGCTAATATACGCTTTTTGTAATTCCTATCGCTCCTAATACTTTGATACAATCAGGACAATATTTGGCATAGATTACTGACAGGTTATTACAGCTCATAGACTTGATTGCAAAAAATGAGCATGCAAGAGTGAATTGGCTCCACTGTGTTAATATTTATTGTTTTCTTTTATATCTTTTAAAATCTAAGACATACGACATACAACCTACGACCTACGCCGTAAACGCATCCCTTTTTTAAAGTCTGCGTTTCTATGTAAGACATATCCAATTTATTGCCCTTAGTAGTGAACAGACCCAATTTTGAAGTCCCACTTTGTAAAAATTTTCATTGTTTTTTTATTTCAATTGAAATTTTTTTTTGTCCTCTTTAACAGATCAAAATTTCTTTATTGTCCACTTTTGCACTTATATATAAGAGGCTACAAAGCCACCCAAGTTTGCCTGACTAACCTTGGGTTTGGTCTTTGACTCCGTACTAACCACACTTTGTAATTGTTTTTGAGCAAACAAACCCACAGCCTGTGCAGAACAATCTGCAGTCTCTACACACCTGCGTATCTAATTCCAATATGAAAACATGAAATCAAGTAGGAAAGCGGAAATTAAAGATTCAAAATTTTGACTATGTTATCGGGTTTATACTTGGTATATACTATCATTAGGCACAAAATTTTATACAATTGTGTATACATACTTGATTATACAGTGAACAAGACAAAGCAAAAAAAACAAGGCTGCTAAATAAATTCTAACCACGATTCCATTTGCTTAACCCAGAAGCGGGAGTTTAAAGTGGAAATTAAAAAGTGGAAAAGCAAAATGCAACCATTTCAAACCTTAAACCTTAAAAAAAGTTTAAAATTAAAAAGTGGAGACTAAAAAGGGAGATCCCTAGACTTAATTGTCTTTTCTTTTTCTGGACCAACCAGGCTTGCTCTGATGTCTGCCTTAGTCTGTCCATTAGCAATTTACAAAATCAAATAATAACACAATTATTATTATGAAATGCCAAAGCTGCTGAAGTTTTATTATTTTTTTCACTATTTATTGAAGATGAAAATAATGTCAGATTTGAGATTTTGCAAGGGAAGCGAGGAGCCTATAAATCTTTTAACATAATAAATGCACAATCAGAGTTTAATATGTAGCGCAACCCAGCCAATGAAGTAATTACAAAAGTGTCATTCATCAGCCATACATTTGAAATTTTTCTTTTGACTAACCACTTATTCCATTCATTTTCATGGTAGTACAACAACTCCAGTCAAATGGCTTCTATTCTAATATAGATAATACCAAGACACGTGATCACCATGCATATTGGATGGATTTATCATGTGTGGGTTTGTTAAGAGATCAGAGAGTAGTATTGAAAAGTCAACCAAAGTAAATTACAAAAAAGTGAAGTCCTGTCAAAAGGAGGTTAAAATGGGTCAAGAAGGAACAGGCCAAAGCCTAGAAGCGAAGCATGTTGCTGCGAGCAATATCTAGCCTAGGAATATATCTAGGCATGAAAACGCAAACTATGCCAAAATACTTCTAGAGTTGTATAAATATATTTCCATCCCTCGATTGTCTTTTTCTCCTTCTTTTTATTTTTTAGATAATTTATATATTTTACGTTTTTAATATTAAATATATACCTCTTTGATATACAAATTTTCTTCCTTCTCTTCTTTCTCTTCTTCTTTTCCATTGACTGCTTTTCTTTTTCCCTTCTTTGTTGTTTAAGACCACATATATATATTCCACTAATTCCTCTTTCTCCTTTTTCTTCTTTTTCCACTCATTCACCATTTATTTTGTGAAAAAACGGTTTCCCTCCCTTCTTCTTCACAACTGTATCTCTCAGTAGAGATAGACACAAACTCAATCATGGACTACCGAGCTGTCTATGAAGCACTCAAGTCTCCAAAAGAGATTGGTAAGTAATGAAAAATATCTGTTCTCGCTCTAGTTGTGTCTCCTGAGAGATGGGGGATCAGTTGCTTCTACTGTGTTACATTGTGTTGGATTGCCATTTTTATTTTCTCCAATACATCTAAAGGACGACTTCTTTGCAACACCACCAAGGGTGGATTGAAAATGTCGGAAATACGTGGTCCTCCTGAAATGCGTCGATCTAGGTTCCATTTTTCAGATTTGGCACTAAAATAGTGGGGCCTAATTTGGGGTTGGGTTACTTGTTCGTCTCGATTTTGGTCTAGTATTTTTTCTTTTCTCTGTCTCGATAAGAAATGTCCTTTGCGTATCCTTGATTCCACTTGTCTAAATACTTTTGCGAAATGTGCTGTCTTGCATGGCACTTTTCTTTCTTTCTTTTCTTTGGTATTATGGATCTCATCACTATTTTTCTTTTTCTTTTATGAAGGACCCAGTACCCGGCACCCACTCAGAGACCCATTGAACTAGAACTGAATTTCAACAAACGCAACTTACACAGAAAACGCAGCAAACACAGCAAACGCATCAAACTCAATTTGTGCAACCATCCTCCATCTCTCTTCTGCATCGAGATTTCGTTCTTTTCGTTTTACTGTAAGTAAATTCTAATCTTTCTCTTGAACCCAAGACCTCTCTGTTCCATCCCTATTTGCGGTCACAACCTGCACTTGATAATCCCCTTTTACCATCCTTTTTCACTACTATTCGTTGCCTCTTATTGTCTCTTATCCTACATTTTCACTTCGACATTATGCTACCCCTTATAAGTGACAAAACTCACACCCAGCTTCCTTTCCAATCCATCATCACTACACCCTCTAGAACTACATTTACTTCTTATGGTCCTAACACTGGTTATAGAATCTTAAATGATATAGAAAAGCTTCTTTCCGATCCCAAACAGACGGCTACCGCTCTTTTAGCAGTTAAATATGGCATTTTTGAGTCAACCGACACAAACCTCTCTTATAACCTGATGGCGCTGTCCAAGCTCCTGTCTGAGCATCCCTCAGCCTGGAATGTTGTGGATCAGTCCCTCATTGACAAAGTATGTTAGTCCTTTTACTTTGGAATGCTCTTCTACTAACGAATTAGATTTGCCAAATTTCCACCGTTATCGACCAGGTCCCAACCGTGCTCTGCCCGGCGCTATCTGTTCTTACGCTGATTACACTAGAGAGTAGAAAGCATCCTTCATCAAAATCAGGGTTCCCTTCTCTCGAACAGGCGATTGGAGCCTCCAGTGGCTTTATTGATTCTCTTGTTTCTAGGCTCACATCTCCTAACGTTCAAGTCATTCACTCGGCTCTCCAACTAGTCAACTCCATGCTACTCTGCTTTGTCTTATCACATAAGACTGTATCTTCTCCACTTTTTGAAGCCCTTAGAGAAGCTGGCTTACTGCGAAATGCCTCTCAACTCTTTGAAAACAAACCACTGGCAGCCTCTTGCAGTCCTCAGTTGTACGATCTCCAAGAATTGGTCCGTGCCATATTTTGCCAAAACATGCAAATACCCGTAGATTTATCAAATCCCCTTCACAACAACTCATTTAAGCAGGTCGAATCAATGCTTTCAACCCTTATTGGTACCACTCAAACAGGCACTCTAGATTGGACTCGAACTGGTCTTTCAGAAGGTCAGGATCCCATTTCCGAGTTCAACAACACTTTAAGATGGGCAGGTCTTCAGGACTTTGCAGAATTTCTTTCTCTTGATGAAATGCTGTTTAAGAAAATGTACCTTGAACATTTGGCATTTGCTCCTCCAAATTCTCGTTTTCCTTTTACATCTGCCAGTTTGGCCGTCTCACATATCATGTTTGACATATTTGGGATCAATGATCAGCAAATAAACAAGGAGTACTTTAGCGAAATCCCCGAGTCCTTTATTCCTCCTCCTTACATTGTGCCAACCTCATCTTCACCTCCCCTTAGCTCTACTGACCAGTTTGCTTTTGGAAACACTTCCACTACTTCATCTAAGCAGGCTACCACCTCCATGCTTAGTCCTACTAATAGTGCTTCCGAGACCGCAGTGTCTGCTACATCTACCCGTCTTAACAAGGCAGGAACCAGTTCTGTTGAGTCCGAGCTCGCCAAACTTGGCAAATTGCGACCTCTAATTTTTGATTGGAGTGTATTGCATTCCGCTGGAATTGTCAACTTCTTGCGTCTTTGGCTTATGTCCTCTGCGCAGCGCGAGGATTTTGAAAATATCATAGAGGTTGTGAGAGTTCTGTTTTCACAGGCTATTCCTAACAACGATTTTTCTACAGTATCCATTGACTCTGTTGTATCCAAGCTTGACACGTTGTCTTACTCTGATATTCGCACTGTTCAAATGCAAAATATTGAAGAACATCTTGGTTCTCAGTGGGGTTTTGAAATCAGATCCCTTCACAATCAGTTTCAACAAGAGTCTTATGATTTTGTTAAAGAGCAAAGAATTCGCTTGCTATTACGCGGCGAATGGTTCTATGCAGACAACCCTCTACAATCCACACAATCAACGACTTCAAGAAACTCGGGCCAATCCATGACCAGAATCACTGGAACTACTTCCGCTGGTCCTGTGGCAGCCCCTACAGCTCGTCGCTACTTTGTGGCTTTATCTCCTAGTCTTGGAACTCTCCATTACTCGGAATATTCTCACCGTCTTGAAGAATATCCCGCAGTTGAGGCTCTCTCCCGTACCATTGACTTGGCTACCATCAGCAAAGTAGTAGTCAATTCACTAACAGCATCCGCTGCTGGAGGGCGTAAAAACAAGCTACGTGTTAACCTAAGATCTCGAACGAACTACTCTAAAATCACCATATTCCTTACAGGTTCCCGAGAAGGATCATCACTCGTTTTATACACGGACACACCTGAAAAGTCAGCAGCTTGGGGAGATGGTTTACTCATGCTTAAAAATAAGGCATACCAGTCTATTGAGACTAAGAAGTACATTGATATGTTTTCTGAAACCAAATTGCGTTTGCAAATGATGCATATTACACCCGATGACTTGACATATGCTCGCAAGCATCCTGTGTCTAAGATGGACTTTGAAAATGTCATTACAACCGATGACTTTTATTATACATGAGAGAAAAAATAAATAAAGTAACAAGGCTTGATATCCTAATACAGAATAAACGGAAAAACGAGCTTTACCCCCAATAATAAGAGAAGAAGAACACAAATTATATATACTTGAGCAAATGTTTACAAAATTATGCTTACACAAACTTCAATTGATTTCGACATTATTAAAATTTCGTTTATCATAAACACAAACAACCATTGTGGATCTGGATCAAGAAAATTAAACTGATTCAAATAATACTTCCAAAGTCTTGCAGAACAATGCCAATAAATAAATATAATATTAAATAATATACGTACAATATAATAATATTTTTGAATTAAACTTGAGCAAAACTCTAAAACCCCTCGGCTGAAGTACTCAAGTCTTCAGGGACAAACATAGATAAAAGCTTATCAACTTTGTCCTGCATATCCATCATTCCAATCCTTTTCGTTGAACTAGCACTAACTGTTTTTCCCACTGCTGAGTTTGATGAACGTAGTGACAAAACCTTCTTTTGTTGCCTAAGCGCAAACCTGGCTGCAGTATATGTCTGATGATATAACTCTTTGTAAAATTCACCATTATCAGCAGGATCTCGAGTAATTCCCCGTAACCTTAAAGAAGCCAAAATGACATGCTGGAGTGCTTCTTTTTCTTTTGCATCAAGTGTATCTGTTGAGGCAGATGCTGGTAATGGTATGGGCGTGGGTGTCGTACCAGGCGTACTGGATATGCGTGGAGGAAGTGTTGCTCTACGACTACTATTTGTAGTTGTAGTTATGGGATTTTGAAAGGGCTGCTTAAACATATCACGGGCGGTTGAAGTACTTGAGATACTGCTTGCTCTTGAACTTGCTCTTAAAGAAGAGCCGCCACCTGGAAAGTAAGGATGTTGGGGTCTTTTGCGACTGCCAAGAATTCCTCTGTCATCATCGTGGCTTTGATCTTCTTTCTTGATAGTCGGTATGCTTAAAGAAGAAGATTGACCTGGTTTGTAATTGGTAGGTAGTAAGAAATGAGACTGCTCTGTCTGGGGATGCTCAGTCTTGATTTCTTCTTGCGCGGTTGAGAGTAGATCAAGGTAAACTGATTTAGAAAATTGTAAGGGAATAGCAGTAATCTTGAACGCTGCTGAACTCGAATTTGTACAATCTGGTAATCTAAGTTTGGTTTGAATAGGAATATCTTCTTTTTCAACTGAAAACATGAAATAATCAGGGAGCATGGCTTGTGATCTTGAAGATGTCTCGTTTTCAATCTCATCAGTGTCCGGTACCACGACACGGGTTAATAGTGCCACTTTAGAATTCATCGTGCTCTCATGGTCTTCTCCTATTGCCGCATAGAGGGCTTCAAAAAAGTTGGCCGTTACTGATGATCTAGAATATCTAAGCACGACTGTTAGTCCAATATCTTGTCAAACATCCTAGAAGACATTTGAACATACACATTCATAGCACCTCCACAATATGCCCATAGGGGAATTGAGCTCGGATCCACGTATGAAACACCTTCTAAGGCACTACCTCTACTACTTGCCAGTAGCGTTTTGTTGAAAAATGGGTGTCGTTGGTGTTTAGTCCATAGCTGAACATCTTTTTAATATTAAAGAGCCAAGTTAGTATCTTCATTGAAGAATAACAAGAAGCAAACACCCTTCAAACAAGTACGAAAAATTATCTGTTAGAATCATACAAACCTTGAAGAATAGAGTGATCTGAATCTAATTCAGGGCTTTGAAGCTTAGCTGGAAGACGGATTTCGCCTTTCCAGTTAACGTGCAACTTAGATTCAGCCAATGTGAGCGACAATGATGCTGAACCGTTATCATTATTACTATTAAGACTATTAATACTGATATTTAGATCCTGAAGATGGTTCGCAGACTGGATCATGACCTTTTTGCACTTCTAGGCTGCAGCAGAAGAACTTCAAAGAGAACGTTCAGTAGGTGAGGAATCTAAGGTAGAGGAATCCCAGGAATAGGATTATCCAATAAAAAAGATTATGTAAAGATTACACAATGATTACCCGGCACCTTAATTCTTTCTCCTCTTCTCAAGATTTCACCATGAGAAACGAAAATGAAAAAAAAAAAAAAATACAAATTTGGATTGAAACATCAAACTGAACAAAGATTTAGGACTCAGTTCAGGCCGAGGCTTTTGAATTTATATTCTCTATCCCTCCAAGTGAGATTCATTTCTCTGCCTTGCCGGGTTGTTGTTTTCATTGTAAAGAGGTTCTATTATTGCATCGAGAGGTATACACATCGACCATGAAACCCTCTGTAGCCCGTGTTTACGCAGACGCTAACGCTAAGCGGCCTGTGTCATACTGGGACTATGGTAAGTACAAACATGAAAGAAAAAAATAATATTGCAAAAATCAAAAAAAAAAAGCAAAAAATGAAATAAGAATAAGAATATCAATCTTTAGATATTGACAAATAGAAGAGCTAACCGGAATGTTATCTTTTTAGAACATATTAAAGTCAACTGGGGCCATCTGCCAAACTACGAAATTGTGGCCAAGATCGGTCGAGGCAAGTACTCTGAAGCATTTGAAGGCCGGAACATTGTGAATGGTGAAACATGCGTTATCAAGGTACTAAAACCTGTGAAGAAGAAGAAGATCAAGCGGGAAATTAAAATTCTACAAAACTTGGCTGGCGGCACTAACGTTGTAGAATTGCTTGATGTGGTTCGGGATCCTCAAAGCAAGACTCCCTCACTCATATTTGAGTACGTAAACAACGTCGACTTTAGAATTCTGTATCCTAAGCTTACAGATTATGATATTCGATATTACATGTTTGAACTGCTAAAAGCTCTGGACTTTTGTCATTCTATGGGTATCATGCACAGAGATGTTAAACCACACAACGTTATGATAGATCATCCAAACAGAAAACTGAGACTAATTGACTGGGGTTTGGCCGAATTCTATCATGCAAACATGACATACAATGTTCGTGTTGCTTCACGTTGCTACAAGGGACCAGAGCTACTAGTGGACCTTCAACAGTACGATTACTCTCTCGATATGTGGTCATTGGGTGCTATGCTTGCTGCCATGATTTTCAAGATAGACCCATTTTTTCATGGCTCTTCCAATACAAACCAACTTGTCAAGATTGCACAGGTCTTGGGCACCGACGAGCTTTACAGATACCTAGATAAATACGATCTAGACCTTGACGAACAGTACGACAATGTGCTTGGCCGATACGACCGACGTACTTGGGCCCGCTTCATCACTTCAGCTAACCAAGCGTTCACGTCGAACGCTGCAATTGATTTTATTGATAAACTATTGCGCTATGACCACCAAGAAAGACTCACTGCTCAGGAAGCTATGGCTCACTCTTACTTTAATCCTGTTCGGGAATTGCTAACAGGAAATGATAAAAGTGCTACGAATTAAAAATAAATCAAAAATTATAAAATTATGGTAGAGATGACTTCATTTTCTTAATGTGTCCATGTTTCTTTTGTGTATGATTGCTAATCGTGTAATTTTCTTTAACATGAATTTATATCAAATTTATATCCTTACTAGAAAATAAAATTACAATACAAACATCTGTTAGTTAATACTATACTTAATCATCAAGGTCTTCATCTAATTTCGGGGAAGAAGGTGCAGAATGAAACTCCTGATGATTAGAGAAATTGACATGCATAGGTACATTATCTGCTTTGATAAACTCATCGTTCAGCTCTGCAGAAGACTTAGATTCTCCGTGTGCTGGTGCTACCACAGAATGAACTCCTAAACCGTCATCCACCATTGTTGATGTTGAGCTACCTGCCCTACTAACACTATTTAGTCGCTGGAGAGTAGATGAAATCATCTCCGCAGATATTTGCCCATTCTTACCACCACTGACTGACAACTGCAGCACTGCACTCAACAACCCGCATAAGTTGGAAACACTTGGATCAACCCCCAAAGCCTGGTCCCTACTTACAGGACTTAGATTGCGAATAGTGACACGCAAGTACAATGTAGACAAGCAGTTCTCGATGCGCGTAATCAAATGACTAAAAAATACTGCATAATCGCTCTCTGAGCAAGGTGCCATTGAAGAGGGCAATCCTGTAATATGAGATATACGTGATCCAATATCACCTTTTGTTGCAGCACCACTAGTCCCATAAGATGCACCGCAATGAGCTAGCCTTGTACATACACTTTCAAGCCGAATTGAAATATTTCGGAGCTGGGTTAACATATCCATTTGTAATTGTGACACTGTTGTAGATATGGTCGAACTTACAGGCTGTGGAGAGCGCTTTTGAAGACTGCGCTTAAGATGAATAGGATATCGACCTATCAGTGACTTTTGATAAGCGAGTGATATGAATTCAGGATTTTCAATGCCCTTGAGCTTTTCTTCACCAAGTTCTTTGCACTCCCATCCTATATTATCAAGCATTTTGATATCATGCTCTATAGCAATTCCCAGTGATTCCTCACCACCAAATGCTTCAGCAAGTGTAGCCACCGCTCCAGTCTTATACTGATTGAGTGCATCCCCTAGGCGCTTCATCTCGGCTACAAAGTCAAATGACAATGAAATTTGTCCTCCATCAGCCACTGCACTTACACGAGCGGCCCGATTCACCATGGGACCAAAGTAATCCATTCTGCGGGTGATTGGATCACGTTCACTAACTGGAGTACCCCAGTGAATGCCCATACGAACAGATAGACCTCGGAAAATGACCTCATCTTTATCGTCCAGAACTTCGTATCCCTCATTTGACTCAACGATTTCTGCAGGCCAATCTGCAACAAGTAAAAGTGATTGTACGCTGAAGCACCATAAAAGGGCAGAAGTAGGAGTGGGAAATGAAACCATAAACGCATCACCTTCTGTTTTAACTTCATAACCACCAATAATACGAAGCTGTCTACGCATAATTGAGTTGTGTACTTTGATGGCAGATCTCATAGCAATAGGCGAAGTCTCCCAAAGGAATGTAGAGTTTTTAATATCGGTAAATACCAGAGCCACTTCATTAGTAGGAGGATCAACCTCACCTCCGAGTCGAGCAAGTCCCGAGTCCTCTGGTAACAAACTTCGGTCGCGACGTTTCTTGAACGCAGGGAAAAGTTCTTCTTCACCAATATTTGTTGTATGCCCAAATGACGATCCAATGATTCGGGTTTTAGATCTGCGCCGGGATATGCCGACACCGATAACCATGACCATGATTTTGTCAGAAGCTCCATAAGAAATGGCAAAGTCACGAAGCTTGGCAGCAGCCTTCATTAGATCTTCGCTTGACATACGAACAACATCTAATGCAATCTGATATGAAACGTACTCCCATAGCTGTTTACTGCCAATAATCAAAATTTCACCGTTATCAAGTAAGTCGTACTCTGTAATAGAAGGTTTGGCGTGAATATGTGGAATAAGATTGTAAAATCCAATGGCACGGGAAACGTCAAGGATATCATCAAGCTGGCCAGTTGATGAAACCACACCTGCTCCGGCACGGATGCGTGCAAGCTCAGCTTCACTTGTAGGGTCATGCCGAGTGGTTAAAACAGTGTATTCACCACTAGGACGTGAGATAATAGCCATAGAATCACCTGCGTTGGCTACGTAAAGCTTGTCCTTTTTGATGTAAACAATGGTGGCACAAGATCCCGTCATAACACCATCACTGTATTCTAGACTCTTTGCCGTTGAGCTTCGGTGACCTAGAAGTGAATGAGCAATTTCCTCCGAAGCCATTAAAGCAGTATTACCAATTTCCTTGTTGGTATTAAGAAAAGCTCTACGGAGAGCATCTTTAACCGTTTCATTTTCTCGTAACTTCTTCAACTCTTCAGTAAAAATGCTTCCAAAAGTCTCCTGGATAAGCTTTGATACCTTGTTTCCATGTACATTACCTTCGCATCGGCCGTCAAACAGCCCAATAACAACTTCATTTTCCATACCGCGAAACCTTTCTAGAACCATATCAATTACAGATAGGTTATCTCTATGCCCGATACTATCTGCCATTCCAAATGGCATAGAATTTATCTCAGAACCATAAGTTCGCACACGGCAATTCTCGGTCTGATCGGGAACAGAAGAAGTAATTAAGGTAACATCCATAAGGCCAAGTACCCTCATGTGATTAAGTACTGTAAAGTCACTAAGGTTTTTTTCGCTAGGTTCTCGCCCAAAATGTGATGCTTGATTGGACAAAGCCTTGATTTCCAGACGACGGTTGCCAGAAAAGTTTAGATAACGCAGATTGAGATTGTAATTCCAATTCCAGTCGTAAGGCCAGTTGTTGATATTATACTTGAGATTATTAGAGCCCACATCAAGTACCGTCAGTTGATTAATCTTTCCAAGCTCAGCAGGTAAGCTATGAAGCTTGTTACTATTGACATGAAGCACACGCAATGTTTGAATACTTTCGATATCATCTGCAGGAAGTGATGTTAAATTATTTCCAGACAAGTAAAGCTCAGTAAGACGGCTAAATCGACTAAGTGCACCTAAAGGAATATCAATAATATCATTATAAGACAAGTTCAACACTTGCAGCTCAGTCAGCCAAGATATTTCTTCGAAGCATTCATCGGTTAATCGGTTATCACTGAGACTCAATGTAAGAAGGCATTGTGCTAAAGTACGTCTTGGACGAAGCCCTATAGTTGCATCCCTAGAATGAGTCCCCGATGCCGAGCGTGTTGAACTAGGAAAGGCAGAGAGGCGGCGTTCATTAGGGCCAAGTGACGACGAAATTGAGAGAGTAGAGGGCCGTCGAGATGTGGAAGTATTCCCCATTTCATAGTTACGAACAAGATTACCAAAATCTTTAATTCGTTCACTCTCCGTGCTTGAAGAGCTGGATTGGGAGCTATGTTTTGGAAAACCTTCTAGTAAATTGGAAGATGCATTAAGATACTCAAGAAAAGCTAAGTTCCAAATCTCCTTCGGCAAACTTCGGATATTGTTGTTGTGTAGGTCGAGGTGCCGTAATTCATGAAGGAGTCCAATTTCTGGGGGTAGAGAATCAAGGTTATTTGCAACTATGCTCATATATACCAAACGTTTGAGAGATCCAATATGCGGCGGCAGGGAAGATAGATGGTTTTTGTCTAGTACCAGCTTTTCAACAAAGGGGATTTTCTCTAAAAAGGTCTCATCTAAAACCGCAAGTTTGGCTTTCGACAAGTTAAGAACAGTTAAGGTACAATGACTTTCAACGAATTCAATCTTGGTCAAGGGATTCCTGTCAAAATAAAACAGCTTAAGCTGTGGAAACTCTGCACTAAATGAAGACACCGAATTTTTCGAGCAATATAGGGTTTGTAAAATGGGTAATTTGCTTAGAATGTCAATACTCTGTAGCTTGTTGTATCTAATATCAAGTTTGTTCAATTTTTTGAGCCTAACAAACGTATCTGGAAGTTTTTTCGTCAAGTAATTATTTGAAATTGCAAATTCTTCAAGATTTTCAAGAAAGCCAATTTCATCTGGAAGAGTACTGATTTTGTTGAATGATACATCCAGCTGTCTAAGAGTGCGTATTTGACATATGGAAGTGCAAATTTCAGTAAGGACGTTTGAAGAAATATTAAGGCATTCCAAACTAATGAGCTTGCTAATGGACTCATTAATTACAGAAAGACGATTTCCGTGAAGATCAAGAATAACTAATGATGAAAGCTTCGAAAAATCCACATTTTCAAGATGAGAAAGAAGGTTACTTGACAGATCAAGAGACTGGAGGTTGCATGTATGAAGAATATTTAATGGGAACTGAAGCGCCCTGTTGTTAACATAGCGAATGGATTGAAGATTGGTGCAAGCTTGAATGAAATCTGAAGGAATAGTGATAGACGGATTTTCAGAGACATCCAGAAATTTTATTTCTCTGCTATGAGAGTAATACAGCACAGGAATAGTTTGCAGATCCATGTGATGCATATCAGCATGTGAAAAGTTTCGAGACATGATAGCTTTTTCATGGGAGTTGAAAGTTCGCATTTCCAGTCGGCAAAATTCAAAACGGCACATATAACTTAGATCATCTCGACCAACCTCGGCAAGCCTATCATTTTCTGTGTAGCCCATGAAATCTAGCAGTACTTTTTGAAATAACAAAGGCCGCTCTTTAGGAAGCAAGATTTGCTGGAGGCCAGCAGTGCGCATGGTGAGTTGGTAGCCTGGGACGTAGGTGGGAAAATATTTTTTGCTGAGCAGCTGAATGAGCTCAGTCACTGTGATATCAATATCACAAGAAAACGTTCCAAATGTTCCATTTTCTCGGAAAATGCGTACAAAGTACTTTTGATTTTTGTTAGTAGATTTAGGTTGAGCGGACGAACTAGAACTTTCACGGGAAGATGGCCAGTGCGGGACAGCAGTATCAGGAACAATATTCCATGATTCTGGAGCTTGCCACCCTCCTGCCTGATCGGCTGTATTGATAGCAGTGGTAGATGGCCCTGGGATAGTAATGCCTGGGGTGGTAGTACCTGTACCAGACGTTCGAATTTCGGATAGCCCCAAGTCATCAGTAGTGATACCGGGAAGAGCAGATGAATTAACATTTGGAAGGTTTGTGTTAGAAACAGAGTTAGTTGGTGTGTGTGACTTCTTTCCATCTACAATTCCAGTCATATGTTCCAGATCTGTATCTAGAGGATAGAAATTTGAAGAAGTAGTTCCTAGAGGAGATTGAGGAACACTTGTAGGAGATTGTTGAGCTGGTGTATCAATAACGGGTTCTGGCTTTTTGGATTGCTTTGAAAAAGTGGTTGTACGCAACCAACTGGTAGACTGTCGAGGTGGCTCACGATCAGACTGAGTAACATATTGTATAGCATCACGGCCAGTTGATATGAGTCCTGCTGCTGGGCGAAAGATGATACTATGAGGGTCTAAGCCAGAAGGCCAAGAAGATTTACTAGCAGAGTCAGAAGCTTTTTCTTTAGATGCTTTTCTCGATCCTTTTTCCATGAAATCTGCTGATGATTCACGACGGGAAATCAGCTTTCCAAAAAAGTTTTTTTTGCTTTTCGGCTTCCCAATAAATGTAGAGTCAATAGACTCAGATCGACTTGTAGGAGTTGGAGGAGTAGTCAAATTATCTGAATCTTCAATTGCTTTCGCTCGTTGTTCTGTATACCGGCGCATCTCTTTGGTATCAAAAACTTCATCCTAGCTAACAGTTAGATATAAAAAAAATAGTAAAAATTAATAACATACTGGCTGAGGAAACACCATAGGGTTTATTCGAGAATTTGATCGAGTAGTAATACTAGTTAAAGGTGTACTTGACCCGTCCTGCTCCTCTGTATCAGTAAAATGATTAAATCCAGTGCCATTACTTGTAGGGCTTGTACTATGAAGACTGCCACTGTCTTCCATAAATTCTTGCCATCTACTACCAGATCCAATTGATGAGTTTGTAATCATCGATGCATATGATGGTCTTCTGAAATCAATGTGAGACGGTTGACGATCTAAAATTGCTGTACTAGGATTACGAGCATTAGCATAAGTAGACTCCAGAGAACTAGGATTAAAGCCAGTATTTAATGAATTAGCTCTCATATCAGCTTCAGCTGAACTTAAAGAAGGACCAGAAAAGGATGAAAGGGGAGACACATCTTGAAGGTCTTGGATAGTAAGAAAAGTTTGTTTAGGCTCATCAATCTTAACTTGGGACAGAGTAGAAACTGGTGGATTTGCAGTAGGGGGTTTATAATCTACTGCCTGTAATTGACTCTGCTGTTGTTGCTGTTGCAAGGGTTCAGGCGGACGGGGGATAGAGGATGGATTAGGAGCAGTGTGAGTTGGAGAATTTTGAGGTCTAGACTCCTTTTGAGCCATAACCATAAACTGGGGCGAAAACAGAGTTGGCTTTGGGGAAATATCAATATCATCGAGTACAAACTGTCTAGATGGAAAATGACTAGGAAAAGTTTCGTCTCCTGGAACGGCAGAATTTGTTGTTAATTCAACGGTAGTACTAGCTTGCCCAGGATAATTCCCTATTGCTGAGGGTGCTTTGAAGTTAGCGCGAGTTAACATGGAACTAGTGACTTCATGAGGCAAACGATTTACATCCTGGTTCGTGGAAGACGAGTATGCTGTGGGATTTATTGTATCATCAGGGATCGAAGAAGGAGGAATGCTAGGGATGTTAGTCAAGCTGTGAGAGCTTTTAGAGCTATAGATAGATGCAGTCTCAGAATCAGGCATGGTAAATCGGGAATTGAATGTAGGTGGTGGGCTATTATGAGTTAGCAAATATATAATATAGAATCATGAAAATAATAAAAATGCAGCTTACATTGGGTAGGTAGATGAAGCTTCCATGGAATGGTGGGTTGCCTGTTGTGGAGGCATGGAAGAAATATTATCTGTGTTATGACTTTTTCCCTGGTGCTTTCTATGATGTTGAACAACTGAGTTTTTAAGGCGATTAAGGGCAAACCCAGGATGTAGAGAGATTCTGTGAGATTTGGAAGAGGTTGAAGAGGAGATCGATTGTAGTGAAGCTTTGTGCTGTAAGGAGGGCTGAATGTGAGAATTTCCAGCACTATTGGTTCGCTGAAAGGGAACTGCCAGTGAAGAATGCGATGAAGACGGCGAGATGTCCTCGTCCTGAGCTTGGGATATTGACTGACGATTCCCGGAGAATTTAAAGTCCGAAGTAAACTGGTTGGCTTCCTGTCGCTGTGCTTGTTGTGAACGAGAAGATGAAGTTACGGTGGTGTCCTGATCTTTTTTGGATTCGGGAGCGGTATCAGAGGAGGATGCAGAGGTTGAATGGAAGAGTAGTGAAGAAGATTTTCGAGGACGCAGAGAGAATGGTTGTTGAGCAGACTGGTGCGGATTCTCTGAATGTTTTGGCTGCATGACGAGCAACTTCTAGTTGTCTCTTTGTTACGAATCTCTAAGTGGTGGTTTCTTCAGATCTTTCTTCTTAATCTCAGCGCAGCAGAAAGTGAGTTGGGTGACTAAATATATATGGAATGAATAACTAAGGCAGCTTCGCAGAGAATAGTGGGTGGATATATAAGGATGCTAGAAGTAAGTAGTAGAAGTAGAACTATTTGGTAAGTCGATGGTGGGTTTTCTCTTAGAATTTTGGTGAAGGATAGATTGGTCTCTTTCAGGAAAGCCAAAGTAAAAAATAAAAATTATAAAAATAAAAATAAATTTAAAAATAAAAACCACAATAAAAATGAAAATTGAGAACCAAAAATATACCAAAAATGTGAAAATAAAAATATAAAAAAATAGGAAGTTATGAGAATAAAATGTAAAACCTCGTTGTCTCTTCTCAATTATGATCTTTAAAATGAAAACACGAAAGCTCGTTATATGATTTTTAAAGAATACTTGAGCCGTCAATATGAAAAATAGGGTGGATTGTACGGTTGTCCTTTTACAAAATGACCGATTACTGTGGATTTACGTGTCGAAAATCAATCCTCAAGAAAAATCTTTTTTTTCTTTCTTTCTCAAAAGAAGCTCTAAATATCTTCATAATCTTCTTAGGAATCAGACCTCTAATACATTTCTCTGATAAATTCAAAGGATATCCCCTCTGTCACGAGGCTTTTGGATTTCCAGTAGGGCGGTCAATTAGGCTCATAATATTTGCTTGGTATTGGTATTCGCTGCGTAGAACTCAGTATCTGTCCCAAACCAGGAATATCGCCGAGCACAAAAGCTGGGGAAAGTTAATGCTGGTTTAAAACTTTGAATCTTAGAATTAAACACCCTATAATGTCCTCCTTCCTCGATGATTAATGACGCTGAGCGTTTCGGCCTCCTATAACAATAGTTGGGTTGGAAGCCTCCCATAAGCTAACATGAGTTTGGGAACACTGAGCTGTTTTTGACCAAGCAGCATCAAGTTTATAAGGTATGGTAAGGTATCACTCTATAGTCTTAGCTTATTGCATGACTATCCTTGACTATATAATGTGTTGCTAATGAGTGGGCAGACGACCACCTTATTTCCCCTTTTTGTACATACCATAATTCGAATACTAAGCATAAGCTTTACAGTAAAAATAAATTGATTAACTATAGCAGTCTCTATAAGAAAATGTCTAAAAAATGGGAGTATTGAGCCATACACTAGGATCATTGAAACGAAGACCAATGTCCAGGGAAGAAATAGTTTCAAGCTCTTTCTCAGTCAAATCGAAATTAGCTGAATTGAGATTCTGAGTTAATCGGTCCACATTGTTAGACTTAGGAATGACAGCAATGTTTCTCTGAGTCGCCCATCGTAGGATGACCTGAGCAGGAGAACGATCATGCACAGCAGCAATAGATGTAATAGTGTCGTGATTCAGAAGTAGTGGAGTACTCTTAGCAAGTTCAGACCCCATTTCTAAAAAGGACTGAGGGCCAAATGTAGAATAGCCAGTAATAGCAATTCCTTGGGTCTGAACATAGTCAATGAGGGCCGGCTGAGTGAGGTAAGGATGATGTTCAATCTGGAGAACAGCAGGTCTGATACGAGCATAAGTAAGAAGATCGCGAATGAGACCTGAGTTAAAGTTGGAAATCCCAATGTTCTTGACTAGGCCCGAATCAACAAGCGACTCGAGTGCAGCCCATGTTTCTGAAATGGGAACATCTTCAAATTCAACAGAACATGTTTCGGCATTTGCAAAGATACCTGGAGGGTATCTCTCAGCAGGGTCAACGTATTTTTGAGCAATAGGGAAGTGAATGAGAAAAAGATCGAAGTAGTCAAGGCCCCAGTCCTCGAGGGATCGCTTGGCTAATGCAATAGTATGTTCCTTGAAATGGAATGTATTCCAGAGCTTGGAGGTAATGAAAATATCCTCACGCTTAACAATGCCATCAGCAATAGCACGTCGTACGCCTTCTCCACACTCTTTCTCGTTGGCATAATCTTCTGCACCGTCAATAAGTCGATAACCAGCCTTTATGGCATTATAGATTGTATCAGCACAAGTTGCATTGGGTACTTTCCAGGCACCAAATCCAATCAATGGCATTTCCTGGCCACTAGGCTTAAGTTTAATAGTAGGAGTCGGCATGTTTATGGCTTCTTCAATTCTAAGATAAAGATGTGGAGGTTTACAGATATCAATGGATGGATGGATGTACAAATGTCGAGGTTAGGGCGTTCCACATAAGGACAGAAATCCGGGTGCCGGAGAGGAGGGGAAAGAGACGACTAGGACCTGAATAAAAACTGTGGCTTTTCTTGACCAAGGCTGAACTACCCCATGTAAATTAGGAATGAGAGCATGGAGCCGATGAAAAATTGTTGCGATTCTTAAGAAGATATTATGTCAAACGTTCAACCGAATTGAAAGGATTTCTCTGGTACTGAGATACTATAGTGACATAACTTTGTACGGATCTTGATACTGGTTCAGCCTGCTTTTAAAAGCATGAATTTTGGAAGCCTTTGAAATTATGATCACTATGTGAAACTAATTGGTAATGAACTGTTTTCAGGAGAGACATGCTGAATTTCTTGAAATCTCAATGCCCGGTGATTGAGAGGCAAAATCGTTTTTATTACAAACTGTATGAATTTGACTGATCAAATTCATCCAGGTGGCTCAGTTAATTAGGATGGTTGAATGTTAGGGTCACTGAATTACTTGTCCAACCTCTTCAGAAGGATGGATAAATAAATAAATATGAAGACACACAAACAGCCAAACGAAGAGATGAGCAATCATTATATAACAACTAGATCAAAATAACAATGCCATCTCAAGTATCTACTTCCATCATTTTCACAGCAACTTCATTTCTCCCTCAGAATACAGCATCATCTAGTACAGCTGATCTTATCTACCTAGTAATTTCTTGAGCAAATCTCCTCGAGGAACAAGAATAACCTGGATACACGCACCTCTTTGGAGAACTTGTCCCTCGATACTCCACTCCTCGAAACCTTGTACTATTTCAATGTACTCGCTACTAGTTGAATTACCCATTTACTTCAAGCCGTTTGAGGGACCCAATTTCCTATAATGGTTTCTGACTATTTTTTGATGGACTTTATTACCCTACTGGGTAATAATTTTTCAATCCCATACTGTTAGAATGAAAAGTATCTACTGAGACCAGTCAACATAAAAAGACAGCTAACTGCTACTTATTGTTTGATCAACCTAATTTTTTTCTAGTTCATTCTCTCTCACATCATCCTTCAAAATGTCCTCTCCTCTACCTGTCGTCGCTGTTGGTCTCGCTACGATCGTTTCCTTGGTTGTGGCCTACATATACATTTCTGCTCGCTCCACTAAGCCTGTCCTTCATCCAGTGGAGTTTAACGAGTTTCCGTTGATCAAAAAGACTGTGTTATCACCAAACTCCGCAGTATACAGATTTGGCCTTCCTAGTGCTACTGACAGTCTTGGACTCCCTATCGGTCAGCATGTTTCTATTATGGCCGAGATCAATGGTAAGGAAGTCATGCGCTCATACACTCCTACTTCCTCGGACGCTGATAAGGGTTACTTCGATCTTCTTATAAAGGCATACCCTACAGGAAATATTTCCAAGCACGTTGCTGAACTAAACATTGGATCTTCCATTCGTGTACGTGGCCCTAAAGGCGCTTTCCAATACTCTCCTAATATGGTAGAAAGCTTCAACATGATTGCTGGTGGTACTGGTATTACACCCATGTTTCAGATCATGACTGCTATCGCCCGTGACCCTACTGATAAAACTCAAGTCAACCTCATCTACGCCAATGTTAACGAGGAAGACATTCTTTTGCGCAAGGAAATTGATGAGATGGTAGCACAGAACCCCAACATTAATGTTCACTATGTCTTGAACAATCCCCCCGAGGGTTGGACTGGCAGTGTAGGATTTGTTACACCTGACATTATGAAGGCTAACACTTCCGTTCCCTCAGACAAAGTTAAGTTGTTGCTCTGTGGACCTCCTCCTATGGTCAGTGCTATCAAGAAGGCTGCTGTTGATATGGGTTATGCAAAGGCTCGCCCTGTTTCTAAGTTTGAGGATCAAATTTTCGCCTTTTAGATGCATATATAGACTCTTGAGTGATTGAATTTTTTTCTCTTCACTTATTCTTAATGACTCCAAAAAATATCTATATACATAAGTATAAATATAAGTATGATCTATGAATGATTGAGGTCTTGCAAATTGAGTAAAGATGGTGTTCTTGGCTGGCACAGCAGCCGTTGGTGGAGAACGCTAAGTGCCTTAAGGGAATCCTTTTGTTCAATTACTGCGCTGATATTGATTTCACTAGCTCCTTGAGAAATCATTTCAATATTGACACCAGCTTCTGCAAGGGTAGAAAACATCTGGCCAGCAGTACCAACAGATTGTTTCATTTGGGTGCCTACTAGCGATACAATACAGAGCTTGCGTGTTACATCGACTGATCCATATTTTCGTAATTCAGCGAGGGCATCTTTAAAATGAGGCTCTGACAATGAGGAATGAAGGGCCATAGATACACGAACCTCAGAAGTAGAAATCAAGTCCACAACAAGTTTCCACTTATCAAGAATAGAAAATACATGTGCAAGAAATCCGTGAGACAAATCGCGACGGTTGGAGTGTACGTTAAGTACAATTATATTGTTCTTTGTGGTAACGGCAGTAGGTCCCTTTGCTTTTGTTCTGAAGAACGACGAAGAGATACGTTCAACAGAGGTGGGAGGGTGGGGAGGAGTAGAATTTCCAGGCAGTGCAATATTATCGGGGTAGACCATAGTGCCATTTCCATTGGGGTTCATGACGTTCTTGATGCGAATAGGGATATGGGCATTGATAACTTGCTCCATAGTAAATGGATGAATAACTTCAGAACCATAGTAAGTAAGTTCGGCTGCCTCCTCTGGGGTAATTATAGGAAGCAATCGAGCAGTGGGAACCTTTCTGGGGTCGGCTGTGAAAATTCCATCGACTTCTTTCCAGATCTGCAGCTCTTCAGCTTTGAGAGAAACGGCTGTGAGTGCGGCACATAAATCGGTATATCCTCGTCCAACATTTTCTAGCAATCCGCCAGGAATGCTACCAAAGTAGCCAGTGATGATAGGTATAAATCCTTTACAAGCAATAACCTCTTTTTTGATCTGATCAACTAAGAATTGGTAAAAGTCCTTATCCAGGCCATTGCTTTGGGGTGGTGGTGTATAAGAAGTAGGGATGACATGCGATAGATCGACATACCTAGCTGGTAAGCCGTTGTCGGAGATGAGTGCCGCCATGTACTGACAGGACAATTTTTCACCAGCAGAAATAATAGAATCCAGTGTACGTGGGCTAACCTCTTCAATGACTCGAGCAGCAGAAATAATGGCAGCAACAGAATTACATTCCCTGTTGATATCTTTCTCGAGACTTGCGAGGATTTCTTGTGATTTGATGTGTTCCCGAGCAGCTGCTAGATGTGACTCTCTAATCGCTTCTAAAGAGTCTGAAAAGTCCTCTCCGGACAAAGCTTTATCAGCGGCATTTAGTAGTCGAGTTGTAGTTCCTTCAGCCTTAGTATCTGTCGATCTGGCAGAACAGACCACAGCCACCTGATATTCTTGGTTGTAAACCTTGACGATATCATTAGCAATAGCGAGTGGAAACTTGCCGACACTGGTTCCACCAAACTTTTGAACAACCCAACGTTTATTAGTATTTGTCATTTCTAGTAATGAAAATGTTTGATGAGGTTTAGAAAAAAAATAAGTAAAAGAAAAGTTGTCTGACAGAAAAACAGAATTTTGTCGGAACTTGAACTGTCTCAAGAAAGTTCAGTTCATTTGATCCCGAAGGACCATTAAGAAATGTCAATGACTCTTTCAAGCATGGCTAAAATAACCAATACAGATGACAAATGATATATTGTTTGTTATTAATAATGTGTCAGCAATGACACACAATTTGTAATTACATTTTCTGGCTATGTAATACCGGCAATACCGCCATGGATGCCCCAAAAATTACTCTCCTTTTTTTCATTATTTTATAATTACTACAGCAGCCTTTTCCTCTATTCTACCTTTTTGTTCTTCACTTGAACGTCCTGGGCTTTTTTTGTTCCGTCCCTTCCTTTGGTTAAAACGCGTCTTAACGATTTACAGAGATTCTATCTCTTAGGTCCACCTTCCTTAATTTTCGCTTTCAACAGCTTTTCCATAAACGTACAAAAGCCAATATACGATTAATCGCAATAATACTTAGAAGAAATAACTAAAACAACAAAGGCGGCTTCGCGACAATTGTTAATAATTTTCTCTAGAAATCTTCTCAGACATGAGTACTGGTACGTATTCATCAATTGGTTCTTCTGAACCCTCATGTATAGCTACTGACTCCCATATGTAGGCCACACCACGGCCACTGCAACACAGGCCTCTACGCTGCCAACTCCCTCCCAGGTAAACGCGAATACAGTTCCGTCCACCAGTGATCCTAAACCCAAGAAATCTCTGTCTGAATCTTTTCTGCGATTATTTTCTTGTCTTTCATCCTCAAAACCCCACACCCGACCCACTTCTACCACTAATCATCATGATTCTGAGCGGCCAAAATCTGGCAAGGCCATGTCCGCGGGTACTCGTGCCCAGATGGCTGCAGCCACTGTAGCTTCTCATAAAAAACAACCTTCAACTTCTTCAAAAGCTAGTGCCACACCTATAATAATTCAGAAAGAAGAATCACCTAAACAAACTTTAGAATCTACTCAACCACCACAGCAACTCGATGTTTCATCCACTACATTGCATCCTGCATCAACACCAAGTGTAACTAATAATCTCCCACACAAGGTATCTCAAGAGTATCACACTCTTCAAGAGAAAGCAGAAGAACCTGAAAAACAAACTTTTGATGTAAAAGATAGCAGTGATCGCAGGGAAAATAGTATCATTGATTCTGCTGGTACCAGTATTACTGATAGCGACAATCTTGACCTGTTATCCGAGTCTGAACAGCTTGCGATACAAGAAGCGGAGCAGCACGATTATGAAAATGCTGTATCAGTAGAACCGCCTGTGGATGTCATGTCTAACATGTATCAAAGAAGTCCACAACTTGCAGCAGATGATCCTAATTCTGATCTACTGGGCCCTATTAGAAAGGAGCTAGAAGGCCGCAAGTGTTTAGTACTTGATCTAGATGAGACTTTGGTCCACAGTTCTTTCCGTTATATTCGCAGAGCCGACTTTGTGATTCCTGTACAAATTGACAATCAATATCACAATGTCTACGTTATAAAGCGGCCTGGTGTTGATGAGTTTATGCGTCGCGTTGGTGAATTGTATGAAGTAGTGGTATTCACTGCTTCGGTCAGCAAATATGGTGATCCATTATTAGACCAACTAGACATTCACAACGTGGTACATCACCGCTTGTTTCGTGAAAGTTGCTATTCATTCCAGGGGAATTTTGTCAAGAATCTGGCTGTACTTGGACGTCCATTACAAGATGTCATAATTATCGACAATTCTCCTACATCGTACATATTCCATCCGCAACATGCTATTCCAGTTTCTTCCTGGTTTTCAGATGCCCATGATAATGAACTTCTAGATATGATTCCCTTTTTGGAGGATCTTGCGACCACTACTGTGCCAGATGTTAGCATGGTTTTAGACGTGAACCTTGACTAAGGCATATTGAACAACTTGAGGAAGTAGAGAAAGAAGAAGTTGGTTTTCTTTTTAATTATTAATTTTCACGTTTGTTTGTTTCCGTTATAATTTGTTGACTTTTTCATATTTTTTTTTTTTTTTTAGTTCATGTTTGTTTGCATCCCTTCTAATATGTTAATTTCTCCAGGACATTAAAGATCTTGGGGAAATCATTTTCTTTTAGTTAATGTTTTGTTTTCATAGTATTTATACAGTTATACACTTTCTAATACATAATTCTGGAGTATGTTTTAACAGATGAGTGAGCGTTTATATTGGTACCATATTATAAGTGTACATGTTTGATGGTCAGCTTTTAAAAACATGTAAAATCTGGTATTATTTTAAGTTACTGTAGCTTTAGGCCTACTCAATATGGACGCTGATCAAATTTCAATTTATACCAGTATCAGCCTCGTCATAACCTTAGCTACAACTTTTTCATAGCAAAGTGAGTATGGGGTCAAAACACTTATGGCTTACAACTGTACAGTCAAGGATACGAACAAAATATTGACCTTGTAGCCTATACTCCTATAGTGGATTTGAAAGTCCAGACATACTCATATTCTCAATTTTGAGTCTTGAACCTGATTGCAAAAGATAGAAAATAGTATGCGCCAAATTTTCACTTTTCCCACCAATCAGCACGCCCAGAAGTGGTTATCATAAAGTAAAGTTGAAATGAGAATTCATTCAAGTATTATTTACATAAATATTTTTATATATACAACGAAACACGTTAAGTCATGAAATAGCTCCCACTCGTACTAGAGAAAACGAGCATATTTTGTGGTGATGCGGTTTTTAATACCTCCTCCAATAAAGAAGGCTAAGATTTAGGCTTGATTGTTTTTTTTTTTTTTTTTTCGCTTTTTCCAATATGGTGAAAATGTGCGTTTATGCTCCTGTGGATTCAACTGTATATCCTGAAGAAGATTTTCTGGATAGCAGCTCTTGTTTCTGAGTTTCGATAGACTCAACAAGGTTGACACGAACGAGCTCTTTGATCTTGACGACCTGACCTGCGATTTGAGGGCTGACCTTGCGGTAGACTACAGCTCCTCTCTTGCTCAGGCCCAAAGCCTTGCATGTGTCGCGGAGAGTCTGAGGAAGACCAATATAAGATCTGTAAAGTTGAATTCTATAGTACATTTTGATGTAAGGAGAGGTGTCGAAGATCAGAGGGACGTTGAGAGACGGGTGAAGTCGTTGTGTTGACTAGGTTGACAATGGAGGGCGGGAGGTGGTCCAAAAAAATTTGATAGGCAAATGTATAAAAAGTTACCCTGTAGTTCTACCAAGAAATTTTTATACTGGGGTTGGGATAACTACTTGAGAACCTTTCATACAAATATAGGTAAAGGATATCACAAAAACTTTACATTCAACCAAAGATTAAATTACCAGCGTAAAGGGGATAGATTATTTAGGAAATTTAAGTTGATAATCTATAACCCCTATGATATGGATTGATTAAAGAAAACTTTATATAGGAAGGCCATAATGTACTTAAATGCTCTACTAAAATTTATTCACAAGTAGTTATGCCATATAGTAACATGACTAATTGTAGCTTATAAGTGTAGAAGAAATTTCGAGGACTAAATGGTGATTTGCTATTTGTAACTTAGTTTACTGTCCTTCTTCTCTGAAGCAGTTGAAATATTCATTACATTTATGGCATCAGATAGCTTTCCTCACTTATCTTCTTACTATCTCTGCCTATTTTCAATTTTATTAATCTTTATAATGAATAGTAAATCATAGTTTACAATTCACCATTTAAATCTGTGTTTAAGGAACTAGAATATAAGATTTTTTCTCACCTAAATCAGAGTTGGTAAGACTCTCAGCTTATACTTTCATAACAAATTGAAATCAATTTCATCTTAAATGGTTAGCACTCAAGCATGCCTTATTATTCTAACTGATCGACACCCTCTGTGACTTGAAATCCTCCCAAGAAATTGAAATCAATATTAGTGGCCCTATTTAACCTTCATTTTAAAAGGTTTTTCATTATATGTTGTTATAATGCTATAGCAAATAAGACATAAATAAAAACAGGTTTCCTGGACGAAAGTTTGTGGAAGTGAAAGCTCTTTTATACGAAGGAGGATTTGCATATACTGAGAACCTGTTTATCCATCAAATATAAAACTTGAAATAAAATAAAGAAACATTTCCCCCTGGGAGTTATTACTGCCGATTCAGGAGTCAAGGTTTATATTAAGCGGAGATCAGTCCTTTGTCTATCTTGACCTGTTCGTCTAGAATGGGAGAAGAGGGCAAATTTGAAATTATTTGATGTACTGACAGAAAAAATAAATTAGAAAATAAATAAAAATTCTCATGTATCAAAGATTAAGAAAGAAGTGGTGTGGTACTCGTATGTGAAGACGTTGACGCCGAACCTTGAGACGAGTTTGAAATAGAAATAGTAGTAGTATTGGCACCTCCAGCCATTTTTAACAATCTCTCATGCCATGCTAGTGATTCAGCTTCAGCCTCACGCTGACCCAGATAGTCATATCCATCATGTACATGACAGCCATTTATTATAAGATGGTCGGTATCCTGCTCTTCCAAAACACTCTTAGTATCAGTACTGTCATCATAGGAATGATATTCGGGCGATTGGATGATAGTATCAATTAGATAATATTGGAGAGTGTTCATAATTACAGGAAATATTAAAATCACAAATACAACCTGTAATTCAGGGCTCCAGTCTGCCCAGGATAGAAGAAATGCTCCTATCTTATCGAGCCAGGGGGAAATCTCCATAACTGAATAAAGAACACTCTTCATACACATAACACCTATCAAATAAAGACTGGCCTGTTTGAAAAACGCCGACCACCGAGGTGGACTCCCGTACTGCCCAGATATTATTTCAGTAATTCCAACACGAAATGCTGTCATGTGTATGATATATAAGAAAAACCATAGTATTGGCACACCCACCGTAGTGTCTAAGAATAAATTAAGAAAGTACCATGTACATGGGTTCTCGTCCGCGTTAGGTTCATTATGATTGCTTTGCAAACTTGATAGCAACAAGTTTGACATATGAAGTCCCAGAGCTCCAAAAACTTGTTTAGAGACATCAAAAAACCAAATCCACCAGGGTCGTTGAGGTGATTCTCGGCTACGCTTATAAACAAGCGTAAGGATCGCAAGTGCACCCATTGCGCCCTGGATAACCAATGCCAACGGACCAAACAGCTCGCATTGAGGTCCATCTCCGCCGTTGGCACTCTCGATCCTTATCGAAGACTGAGCCACAGTTTCCGGGTTGTTTAAGAACAGTTGAAAGGCTGAAACTAGACCATTAGTGAATAAAATAGAGGGATTAAGCCTTGATACAAGCACTAAAACACTCATTTTTGGGAATCAAATAATATTGCAAAAAGCAACAAGTAGAAGAGATACTGCACTTCTCTTCATAAACCTCAAAGAGAGAGGTCAAAAGCTCAATCGTTTTGCTATCTGAATTTTATTTTGAGAATCCATTTATTTGGCACAGGGTTCGGTAATCACGTGCTGCGATAGTTGGAGTAAAGGGATTCAGAATCTTTGAGGCATATTCATATAATGAGATAAGTAAAAAGAAAAACAACCAAATGGCTTGAAATGCAACTGCTAGAAGTAAGACTATGATATCACACATCTGTGGGCAATACCAAGATCAAGATATTTGTACTGCGGTAACTATTACGAAACAAGGATCATAGTAATGGATGACCTAGAAACGTTTTAAAGATCTATGTTCAGATATTGTTCAGCGCACGGCTGAAACAATTTTTACCACCTGAAATTGATAATTCACCTTCGATTTAGTTTTCCTGTTGCTTGACAAAAGAATACAAGCAACAATAATGGCTTCAGAAGATCCTACGAGTCCAGATTCATCTCGCAGAGAGCTAGCAGCCACTGTACAACACAATCTTACCCATCATCATCTATGGACCAAACTTGCCTTGGAAGAAGTGAATCTGCCAAACAACAAAACATACACACTATGCACAGGAATTCCTCCAGAACAACTACACCCTGATGATGTTGTTGACGATGCTACGAATCTACCAAGAGAATGGGTTTTACCCGTAAGCACTCTTCAGCAATGGTCCATTCGAGAATGGGCAGAAGTATTCAGCGGAATCGATGAGAAAACGAGCAAAGACACCCAACTTGCATCGCCAGTCAAGAGAATTGTGATGGCTGCTGTTACAAATGACGGTACTATAGTGTACTATTTTGTGAACCGTGGTATTACAAAACCTCGAAAAAACTAGCCTACTTTACTCTCTATTTATGTACAAAATTTAAATGACTTTCACCCAAGGCTTCTACACTTCTTGTCAATGTGCCTAATACTTTGATGAAGACTTGAGGGTCTTTCAAACATAAATGCTCTTTACTTTATTCTTTTTGATATTATTTAGATCCGTTATGACTTTGACTTGATGTAGATTAATGTGATTATGCATAGCTTCTTGTAGCCTGTGTAAGGCAAATTTTAGAGTAAAACATTAGAGACTTGATCACCTCCAAATAGTATGAGCATTAATCAGTCCTGTAGACTCATCCATTTCTCGTTTATTTTTGTAAAACCATAATCCAATATAAAAATTCAAATAAATTAACCATGTACAAGAAAATTAATAATAAAAGATATTAATTAAAAATTAAAAATAATTAAAACAATCATGAATGCTAAGACTTTTGAATTCTGGTTCGCTTGCGAACCAAACAATATCCTTCAATCAATATAGGGCCCTGTGTTTTATTCTTTCTAGTCTCAAGATATTTCTGAATCTTGTTTAACAGAATAACATATTTAACAACAGGAGGTGTCGTGAGAGATTTCCGTTTAGTTGTTGAAACACTGACCTCTCTTTTTTCAAGAGCACCTAAAGATTGAAGTGCTTGAACAATGTCAGATTGCCATAAATATGTGCCTTTCGATATATCATCTATTGATATGCTTGAAGAAGATTGTGTATTGCTGCTGTTACCTGACTCCAAAGCACCTTTCTTCTGCTGATGGTGGTCATCAATGAACTGAGCAACAACAGAACACCAAAATGAAAGATAGGATGCAAAGCCGTGCTCTGACAATGGCCGTTCAGGTGTTCCAACCACTCTTGCCTTCTTAGAAAGATAGTATGAATAAGAAATTAAAAGACGGCCTAAACCTCGTTGTTGAAACGGAGGGAAGACCGTGATGCATGCCAAGTTGTAATTATCCCATGATACCTTTTCTTTCGAAAAAAATCCAATGACTCTCTGAGCAGAAAGAACACTTTCACTTTCAATAGCAGATATCAAATCTACGTCAGGATTAATTATATTTTTGTTCTCTGGCTTGCTTTCATCATTTCGAGGATTATTTTTCGCTAGCGTATCTAAAACTCGAATGTTGGCAACTGATATAGTTAATAAGTAATAGTCAAAATTTTCAACTGAAAAGAAAATCGACTTGGAGTCAAGAAAGAACTTTGCGAAAAGTGACAGGCACTGCGCGTAAAATTGATGTCTTGACCCATCTACCTTTCGAATTTGATAATATGGACTATCATAAACGACCCTCCCTGGAAGCTCATTTCGGTATGTGCATTTTGGCTACACAAAGAGTAAAAGGTTAGATTTTTGATGCTTGCTTTTCTTTGAGGTTCCCAAATTTTGGTGCATCGATACATACCATATGAATGGCCATTTCTTTGGCTATTGTTGAATATTTCATACAAGTATCACACACATATAGTGTGTCTATGACGTTCTCATCGGTTGATAGAGGGAAATGGATTGACCCACTCTCAGTAGGATGTCGAGGTTTAGAGGATCCGACACCTCGTTTAATATCTTCAAAATACATTGGTGATCTGAACCAAGTTTGAAACTTCATGTTGCAATACACGACATTCAGCACATTTCGAACCGTATTTTGAAGCTTTGCCAAATTCTCCTCTTCCTCTGCTCTTGTTGGCCTGTCACTGCTCATGTCAAAGCCATCTATCTCTAAATCTTCATATTTCCTTTTTGCTTTTATAGGTCGACTAGTGGTATCTGCATCTTTGATGTTTTTCGTTTCCATAATTATGCCTTTAGCGGGTGCAAAATCTGGTCGTGACAAAGAAGAATTATTAGCAACTGCCATATTTGACAGTCTTTATTTGGGGGGTTCTCTCTGACCAGAATGTTCAACTATAGTTTGAAGCCGTAATATATTTTATTTGGAGGAGTACTTTTTTGCCAGATGACTAATCACAAGCTTTTTTCAAATGGCAACTTGATGAGGAAAAGAAGGTTACAATCATAAAATCAGAAAAATAAGAATAATAAATTAAAAAGTCTATACATTTTGATTATTGTTTTAGCAATATATTTGGATTTGAATTAGTAGTTGGAGATTTTAGGCCATGTTGGTCTTAGATGTAATCTCGGCCTGCTTAACAAGTGCCATTGGAGCGTCCATCCTTGGAAGCAAGACCTCAATGAGTCTGATCTTGTTAGGCTTGTTGAACTCAGCATCATCAAAAAGATTATCCAATTCACCAGTAGTTCCTAAGCTAATGGACTCGTAGTTTTTAGCATTGAACAATTCAAGAATCTTGGTGTACTTCCAGGGGTTGATGTCATTGTAGGTTGCAGTCTCACCATGAATTAGACGCTCAATGGTGTATCCATCATTATTAAGAACAAAGAGGTAAGGATTTAGACCCCAACGGATCATTGTGGAAATAGCAGTAACGGTTAGTTGGAGGGAACCGTCACCAACAAACAAGACAACTCTTCGGTTAGGATCAATCTCGTCAATTGCAAGAGCAGCACCAAGTGCAGCACCTACAGAGAAACCAATAGATCCGTATAAAACTTGAGAAATTCCAACTGAATTTTCTGGGAAAGTGGTATTTGTAATACCAAAGGAAGATGTACCTGTCTCAGACACAATGACATCACCGGGCTTTAGGAACTTGGACAGACGAGTCCAGAGATAGTTTTGATTCATAGTGGTATCTGCAGCGCATTCTACATGACAGGGGAGTGATGGCACTGGAGTGGCTGTTTCAGGGTTGGCAGGTGTCAGTCTTGAAGGAAGCTGGGCCAAAACAGACTTCATCTGAACATCATAAGTAGCTTTTCTGATTTGAATGTAGTCAGAATGGAACTCTACAATGTTGTTAGTCTTATAACCGTATGAAAAAGATCCAGTGTTGAAATCAGAAAGCATGGCACCAATTGAAAGAACGAGATCAGCATTCTCAACAACCTCAGCGACTTCAGGAGAAGACAGTGATCCAACATAGCAACCACCAAATCTAGGATTGTGTTCGTCAAACGCAGATTTACCCATTGGGGTTGCAAATACAGGGAATTGTGTGATTTCAGCAAGTTTAGCGGTCTCCTTTCGAACGTCATGTCGGTTAGCACAGGCATCGACTAAAATGATAGGAGATTTGGCTTCCTCAATGAGAGCAACCACTCGGTCAATGACCTCAGCTTCACCTTCTTGGTCGTTTTCTGGCATGACGAGGTCGATAGGAGTCTCCAAAAGGGTGCTGTCAAGGTCAAGTTCACCAACATTGGATGGAATTCCAATATAGACGGGACGTTGATGTAAATAGGCAGTTCTGAAAGCGTCGTCAATTTGGTTTGGTGCATTTTCGCTATCTTCCAAGATGTATACTTTTTGAGAAATTTCCTTAGACATGCGCTGAAAGACTCTAAAGTCGCCATTGCCAAGGGTGTGGTGAAGAAGAAGCTTCTTGTTTTGGGAGGACTGAGCAGGAAGACCAACAATATGAACGAGACCAACGTGCTCAGCATAGGCACCAGCAATAGCATTAACAGTAGAAAGTTCACCAACACCAAAGGTAGTGACGAGAACACTCAGACCCTTAACACGGGAGTATCCATCAGCCGCATAACCAGCATTGAGTTCGTTGGTATTTCCAACCCAACGCAGGCCATCAACCTCATAGATATGATCAAGAAGAGGAAGATTGAAATCGCCAGGAACACCAAAGATCTGAATTCTAAGTTAGCTAAGAAAAATCAAAACCGTAATGTTATAATTATACGTACTGAGTTGATTCCGAGTTGCTTAACTCGATTGAAAAGGTAGGTGCCAACAGTAATGCTAGACATTGTGGAAGTATTTAGGAGAATGAAAGAGAATGGTCTTGAAAAACAAGAGATAAGAATGAATGAGTTCTGTGTATGGATGATTCAAAATGAATTGAAGTGAAGAAAGAAACAGAAAAGAATAATTAAGTTCCATGGATTTTTCAGAGTATTTATAGGTTTCCATTGAAAAATCCAGATGAATTGACTTTCAGCAGCATGTCGTACCATATTGTTGCCGCTTATCATGTTGTATGAGTGGCTCTATACTCCTTAGTGTGCCTGTTTTACTAGCGATTCACTTAGAATTATGATGATGAAGGTGACGATGAGGTGTTTTGTCGTTTAACTGTTGACCGGAAAAACAGCGGATTAATACCAATAAAAAATTAAAAAAAGAAAAAAAGAAAGAAAAAAAGTAAAAAGTTAAATGGGCCATTGGGCTGCGAGGTGGTTTGACAGTTGAGAATCTGGCCTGAAGCTGCTTTTGATGGCGACTGTTGCTGTTTGCGCAGAGGTCGTTGGCTCTGCAGAGGTTACTGATGTCACTTTGTCTGTCATCTTTGTATCATACAGCCGTAGCAGGGGTACGGTTGTAGCCGGCATTTCAAAGTGGCCTCAGATACCTTTCAGGCAAAGTAAGTTTTTGGCCTCATCGAGGTGATTTTGAGTTAGAATTTCGGCCATTGTCGTTTTGAAGGGAAGGACACGGATAAAAGAGAAAGACAACGTTAAAATAGAACAAGCAGCAGTGAAAGAAGAAGAAGAAGAAGAAGAAGAAGAAGAAGAAGAAGAAGTTTGAAATAATAAATAAATAGAATAAAAAGTTTTTCCATCGCCGCCATATGCTCCTACAGGCAGTCAGGGATACCCGTTGATACACGAAAATGAGTTCTGGGTGCCTTTTTTGTCCGCTCTCTTCCTGCCACAAATCACAAAACACCATCCATCCCATCACAGCAGAGCCCATCACACCATCCACCAAGGGCTGCAAAACCACACTCAAATAAACACCCTCAATCCACTCACTGATACGCTGAAATCAAATGAAGAAAGTATATTAAGAGACAGCCAATTCAAAACGATTCTTCCTGACTTTCATTATTATTATCATTATTTTTTTTTGGTTTTCTTTTTTCCTCAGCAAAAAGAGTCACCAGCCAATATCACTTCAAACGCATTTTCATCTTCATCTTCAAACAGCCCATTAATAAATAATAATAAATCTAAAAATCTAAAATGACCCACAAGCTTATCCTTGTTCGGCACGGTCAATCTGACTGGAATGAAAAGAACCGATTCACTGGTTGGGTCGATATCCATCTGTGTGACATTGGAAAAAAGGAGGCCGAGAGGGCGAGTGAGCTCCTTATTGAGCACGGCATTCGTCCTGATATAGTCTACACGTCTAGGTTATCTCGCGCTATCCAAACAGCAAATATCGTCTTGGACAAGGCGGATTTACTATATCTTGATACCAAGCGATCATGGCGGCTCAATGAACGCCATTATGGTGCTCTGCAAGGAAGAAACAAAGCTGAAGTTATGGCTGAGTTTGGCCATGAGCAGTTCATGATTTGGAGGCGATCTTTTGACATTCCTCCTCCTCCAATTGCTGATGATGACCAGTACTCTCAACTGAATGATCCACGCTATGCTGAACTCTCGAAAGACGAGATTCCCCGAACAGAATCATTAAAGATCCTTATCGACCGCTTTCTTCCTTACTGGCATTCTGATATTTCTCAGGATCTATTGGCTGGTAAAACCGTCATTATTTTTGCTCACGGTACTGTTTTGCGTGGTCTGGTCAAGCATCTTGATGGTATCTCTGATATTGATATCTGCAGTATCAACATTCCTACGGGTGTTCCGTTGGTCTACGAACTTGACGAAACACTTAAGCCTATCAAACCTGCCGAGTACTTGGATCCTGTAGCAGCCGCAGCCGGTATAGCTGTTGTTGCCGCCCAGGGTCATAAACAGTGATGTATCCAGGCATCAAAATAATGTATAGGACTCATATTTTTGAATCCTGATTCCATAAGTGCAAATTACATGATACTAACAAAGTATTTTTTTTTATTCTATTGTCACTGACTCAAGGTGCCACTATCTATCTATCTATTCCCAACAACAATCAAATAGCTCAAGTGAACCTGAAGAGAATCTTGCAACATTGACTGTAAATAGAAACGTGCTGCCTACTTTTATGACCCGAGATTGCACGTTTTTCCGGCTGAAAGGTGAACCCACTGCGTGTGCGGTGAGTGGTACCACTCTGATGATTCTGATGTGGAAGCTCAAGGGTTATGCGCGGCTGACAATGCCCTGCGTGCGCTCATCCAGTATGATGTGTCGTATTATACTGTCGTCACTGAATTGTGTCTTGTACCTGAAATCAAGTTTTTGATTTGCACACAGTATTCTAGGGATTGAATATTATGCTTAGAAGGGTTTACTTGGCTGGTATGCATTCACCTGTCTGATGTTATATGCTACATAGCTAGCAGTAACAGTCTGCTTTTGCTGTCGGGTTGTGGAATGAATACCCATGACATCAATAGGCTAAGAACTCCAGCCTACATTAGCTTCAAAAAATTAATACATTTCCGCTCAAACTACAGGCATTCATAGAACTTTTCATCCATTGCATGTCAACAACGCTATTAACCCATGTCTATAGAGCTAGAAGAGTTGAAATAAAAACAAGGTCCTGCCCGGATTCGAACCGGGGTTAGTGGAAGGATCGAAATCAGAATCCACTGTGATAACCGACTACACTACAGAACCGAACAACATTTGACCACGCTGGTTAGAAATATCAATATCAAATAAACAAATTAATCTCAATTTTTGGACATTTCAATTGTTAATATCTTGGAAATGTGTTGAATTATAAAGAAATATAATTGAAAAAATTGAGAATCAAATTAATCAAGAATCTATTTTATGTAGCGTGTCAATGGTGAAAGTTGCTATTTTAAGTAGGTCTTCGGTAATCGTTTAATTTTATTTTATTCTAAATTATTTTTATTCCATTAGTGCTATTTATCTGTATATTTTACTTAGATGCCTGATTCATCATACCTATAAACTTGTGTGTTGTGCCAAGTGCTACTAACTATCGTGCCTTTCTAAGGTTTGAAAAGTATAATTGATGGTTGATCACTACATCATGACATTTTTCGTGAATAACATTTTACTTCATCTGAAATGGCTTGCAAAGTTATTTAATTTCTTTGTAATCAGTACATGTGCATATATGTAATAAAAGTGCAATACCCTCATTATGGGAAAGGCAAAAAAAAGCTTTGTGAATTGCACTTAGGATTTTAACCTCGAGCGTTGTGCAGATGGTTGGAGGTGATAGGAAGGCAAGACAGGAATGTTTCTATGATTCATGTATCTGTGTTGTATTTGTAAATAGGAATACATAGAATATTACGGGTTGATGAAAAAACGGCTCTGAACTGAATTTTCCAGTATGTGAAACTGACAATCGGGGTTTGTTAGTGAAAACTTTGACCAAAGACGGGAGGGCTGCTAATGTTGGCTAAGTACATCCGTATTTCACTCTTCCATGGACTTTGAGCTGGAAATAAAAGTAGTAAAAGAAATAGATTTTTATTTAACTCAAAGAACGTCCAAGGTCATATGATAGTGGCACAATGTGATTTACAAAATAATGCTTTAAATATCAAAGTAACAAAATATATGAAATCAAAGAAAACTGAAGTGAACTGTTAAAAAGTTAGTGCCTGACTATGCCACTATAAATGTAAAACTTTCTTGTTGCTTTATTAAAAACAATTTTCTCATATAGCTCTTCAGGATGACTTATAACTAGTCGGGTATGAAACTATGGAATGCATTTAAACAGCTCAAGTTGTACTGATTTGATTAACCCATCAAGAATAGTAATATCGGCAGGTTAAAGCTAGCTTGACGATTACCTATGGAGTTGATAAATACCTTGGGTTTAAGTTGGAACACAGTAGTTCATTCCTTAGTCACTAATAGTAAATGGATATACTTGTTGAAGTTTGTAATACATTTTAACTATCTGTTTAGATCCTCCATGTATAGTGAATAACTGATCTCTAATTAGAACAGACTAATAGGAGAACGAAATGCATTTTAACCATTGAAGGATTTGATAATTACTGAAAAAGAACAAGTAATATGCTCATAAATCGAAGAATAAAAATATATTGCTTAAAAAACCCAATGAATAAAAAAGAAGAATGTAGTATATGATGCAATCATTTAAAAACAAATGAAAGGAAACAAAAGTATTTATGTATAGTTCTAGCCAGTATCACTAGCAGATCTGTCATTAAAAAAAAAGAATAATAAAAAAAGAAACCAACCGTATTAAAAATGAATATCTGCACCCATGGCCATGGATACAATCATGAAAATGTTGAGGTATGAAACAATAGCGAAAATTGTAAACGCCAATATGTTTGTAAGCTGGCTATTACTCATATCCTTATAGGCAAGAGAGTCTTTAGATTGTTGACTACCATCTAATAGTATTTCTGCTTCATCGGCATGACTGATCTCTTCATTAGGCTTGAGTATAGAATCAGATTCATTGGTATAATTCGAGGTTGCAGAATGTGAAAGCCTGTGGTTGCTGTTGCCAAATTCTTCGGAATTACCAACCTCGGTAATCGAATCACTAACAGTAGGACATGAAAGAGGTACACGCATAATTGATTTTTTGCAAGTAAAGTAGAGTAATGGTGCAGAAACGAAGGGTAACAAAAGTGAAAGAACCACTTGAGAAGCATTAAGAACATCCGCTAGGCCTTTGCGACCTACAAATACAGCAACTAGTAAGCATGGTGCAATAGCTAAACCTCGAGTGATTAGTCGTCGAATCCAAGGTTTGAAGGACCAATGCAAGAAACCCTCTGAGACCATTTGTCCGGAGAGTGTGCAAACAATACCTGCTGATTGACCTGAAAAGAGTAAAGCCAATGCAAATATAGTTCCAGCTGCTGGTGATAGGTATTGCTGAAGCATATTGTAAATGGAAAAGAGATCGGCATCTGCAGCTCCAGGTTTACCGGAAAGTGTAGCTCCTGCTACGATTAAAATAGCTGAATTGACAAATATAGCAACTGTGAACAATGAAACCACAAGTTCAACAACAGAATACGTCATAGCATAATTAATGGCATGGATTGAAGGCTTGTATTTGAAAGCATCATAGTCGTCATCCTTAAAAGATTCACTTTCATTATAATATCCATGTCTCTTGTCGTAATCGCGTAGCCTAGGTTGCACAAGGCCTGAACCCAGGTACAGAGAATGAGGCATAACGGTAGCTCCAAGAATACCACATGACAGATATAAACCTCTGGTTTCTAGTAACTCGGAAGATGGAAGAAAACCTTTGAAGATTTCACTGACGTCGGCATGATCAATATTTCCTAATTCGATGGCAAAGCATATGACAACCAATATCACTAATAATGAGACCATATACTCAAAATAACGGACAATCTTTAATTCACCATTAGGACGGTATGCCAATAGAACTAGAAGAACGTCAACTACTGTAAGAGAGACACCAATCGGCAGCGGAATATGGAATAAAATATTTAGAGAAATTGCCATACCAACTACTTCAGCCAAGTCTGTAGCAATAATGGCAATTTCCGCTAAAATGTAAATGGCAATGCAAAGCCAACGAGGGAGGTGTTCACGACAATTTTGGGCCAGATCCAGGCCTGTTACCGAACCAAGCTTAACACAGAGCGTTTGTAAGAACACGGCAAAAAGAGTCGATATAAGAACAACAAACAATAATTTGTATTGGTAAAGAGCACCAGCTGATACTGCAGTTGAATAATTTCCAGGATCCATGTATGCCACTGATACCATTATCCCGGGACCAACGAACTTTGCATATTTGACAACTGATTTTGTCAAGGTAGATATTGCTAGCCTAACACGATCAGTCCATGATAAATATGCATATTTCTTGGGTAATGCAAATATATTTGATGGTTGAGCTAATGATATATCGTCTGCATTATCAAGAAGGCTGGAATATTCACTATCACTCTGAACTTGATCTATAAAACGATTTCCGCTTCTATTGTTATTAGCCAAAGTTGAACCAGACGATTTTGTACCTTGTTGCGATGAAAATATTGGCTCAAGGTCGCCACTTTTAACATTGGTCGAATCTTTATGAGAAAAAGAGGTCATAATAGTATTTGAATTATAAAGTTAATTGAAAATGCTGAAACGAATTTTATTTCTTCAAATTGATAGATGGTATGGCACAGGATTTGCAATCAATTAATCTGCACAGTGCCGATATGTTAGAATAAGAGTATTGATATAATCTGAGGAATGAGTGTCCAGGTGAAAAAAATCTTGATTGATATTGATGAAAAAAAGGACTTGATTTAGAAGATTCATTTTTGCTGATATTTGCTGATTTATATATAAATACGACCGGATTCAGCCAGTGTAACTTGGTATAGATGTGATTTAAGAAATGAGTGTTACTAATATAAGTCATCTATGAAGTGGATCAAATGCCAACAAAATAATAATACGAATAATAATAATATAGCATTTTCTTATGATAAAGGTCAGTTCCTTGTTGACAATAAAATATTAAGGGAAGAAAAAAAAAGGTGATCAGAAAATATAACTTATGATGAAATATCCTGTTAAGGTTTTTTGCGCCATCTGAATTTCAACCAGCATGTATGTACCTTAAAATTAAATTTTGAATTTAAACAGTCCAGTTAACCACACCAACTCCCTCATCACATCTCAAACTAATAAGACCTGAGTACACAAAACTAAGAGAGCATTTTTATTTTGAAGGTTTATTATTTTTTGATATAAACTTTTGCATTCTCGGGTTTTGCAAAACTGAGCAATTTGTTTGCGGGATGGACTCACTCCCGTAGTACTGATTCCGCATACACTATTGTATAAAATCAAGCTTAGATTGATATAGGAGCCTTCCCCAAAAAAGGCAAATGAAAGAGATCCGTCCGGCTTAATTACGATGTGCTTACAAACTTCCATTGGCAGGACCAGACTTTTCCATGGCTTTGAATATCATCTTTATGAATTTTACGGATTTTCAATATGCTGGGCAGTGTAAGGAGGATGGGCATCTGACATCATTGTGATTGAAACCAAGTGTGAACATGGTTTTATCAGATCATCAACTACACTCACCATTCTAGGGAAATTACTTCCTGTGATGAAACTGATTTCATTTTAATATGCTAAGAATTGAAGTTAAATGTTTCGCTAAGAAAGCCAATACGTCTATTTAAACATTGATATTTGTCTGAGACTCAGAGGTTGGATGGAATTCACTCATACCAAAAGATAGACCATTCTGGCGGGCCTGCCCTGTTAAACGACAATATGATGTGATTCTTCGTGTTTCTATCATCGTTATCAAACCAGCAACAATGACAAAGAAAGAACTAGCACCAATTAAACTTGCCGTAGCCCAAGTTGGTCTCGTATATCGGTCATAATGCCACATGACTACACAAAGTAAAACCTGGAAAACAGAGCTCATCATCAATAGCATTATAACCAAAAACAATTTCCAAAAACTTGAAAATCCAGCCCAAAACCAGTTTGTGTGAATTTTGAGTAACTTGTTTGTACTATAAATGTCGCCCAGGTGTCTTCCGTGAACCCATAAAAAGACGTCACGAACACGCAATGGAAATAACCCCAAACCAGTGATGCAAAAGAGTCCAGTTAGAACCTGTGTACAAATTTCAATCCATAAGCGACGCGGCGATCGTTTAATATCATCTGGACCCCACGTCCGGGACATTGCAGGTGCTCCATCACATAACAGAATGATTAAAAAGATGCCGAATGCGCAAACCAACATAAAATATAAAGTGATTACAGCTCCTTTAAATGAAAAGAGGTAGTTTAAAGCGATTTTGGAATAAGCCTTAGTGAGAAAAAGGAAATCACTTAGGTGACAGCTTGGATGATGGCTTTGCTCTTTTTCATTTTTCTTATTCCAAAAAGAAGCTTGATCTGGGTTGACAGGCAAACCAGGAGGGCTCATATAGACAGGATTTGGGTATTGCTTATTGTTTTTTTCTTTGAGGAGAATTGTAGGTGCGGGTATGCTGCCTATCGCTTCAGCAGCATAACCTAGGAATCCGTGACTAGGTTCGAAATTAATATAATATTTCAGCAATGAAATTAGAAGTGGTTGTGGTACTTGTTGTACTTCTGCTATATGTGTACTCTGATCCTCTGCTAGAACATCCGTGATTGTCTTTACGCTATATGAACGAGGTAAGCTAATATTCGTCCGTGATGACTGTTCTAGTTTTTGAATAAGTTTAATATTTTTGTCATTCAAAGAATTAACAGTTAGAATTGAATGTCTCAATTGAGACCCTTTTCTTGTAGGAGTTTTTTCTTCTTTGGTAGTGTTAATGTTCATGATTATTTTTGTGTCGCTAGTTGCAAACCTTGTGTCTATTGTGCTGCTCGTTGCAGACTTATCGGTACTAGTGTTATCAGATGTAACCCCTGATGATGAACCATTACTGGTAGAAGATGACATGAACTTGCTTGGGTGTGATGACGGAGTCCATGGCCCGTTAGGATACTTTTGCTTGTGTCTCAGGCTTTCGCTGCGTTCCTCAGAAGTCGGGGTACCTCCATCCACTCCAAAATTGCTCTTTCGAAATATCTCTTCTGGGGACAAAATTTTAAAAGAAGCCATATTACTGTGATTACTGGAATTAAACCTCCTGCTGGATAAGGTACTAGGTGTTATACGCGAGTCGGTAGAACCAGCACCTGTAGTGGAAGGCGGTGCTATGATTGAGTAAAAAGCAGTCGAAGAAATGTCACTTTCTATGGAGTGATAAGTTTCTTGGTTTGTACTTAACGTGAGGTCAGATTTTGTTGGTTTGAGTTCGTTTGTTGAAGCTGTTGCATCTTGGGGAGAAGTGGGTTCATATCCTCCATTGACTATGTTCATTTCGCTGAAGTCACTGGTCAGACTCACGTCCGAGTTATTTCTTTCACTGAGAAGATGTCTCTTCAATGGGGGAGCAGTATGATCCAAATGCAAATTCTCACTCATCTTATATAGGGCCTGCGTTGAAAAAAATATATGAACTAAACACTGAATAGTAAGTTGTCACCACTCAATTATTTATCAATAATCCAGGCTCTAAAGTACTGATAAGAAGAAAGAAATGAAGATGTTGAAGAGGAGGAAGAAGAAAAAATATCAACAGTTAGGGCTGTTAACTTTCTTCGAACTGGAGACTAAAATAGTAATGCATTTGGTTCAATTGAATAGATATATTTTTTCATTAATAGTAACCAAGAATAATAATAAACATTCCAGGGTAAGAACTCCATGTTTAATATGTTTACATTTTTGTTTCTCCTTTTTAATGGCGATCAATTTTATAGCAGATCAGAATATCAACGAGTTGAAGTAGTGACATGTTTACATTGTTTTTGTTTTTGTACCACGCACTGACGTCTCACAAACTGCACACCGCGAACTGCACAGAGGATGAGAAACAACAAGAGCGAGGGTTGCGCGTATATAAATTTCGTAAAGTTAACCAGAACGAAAAGGAAATAAAATATTTGGAAATAAAATGTTATAAAATAAAATAAAAAGTTAAAAGCAGACAATAGACGTTAGTGAGAGTCTTCTGAGGTATTTCCAAATCTTCCAAGGCCTGCAGCAACTGGATATTTAGTTTAGGTCTTGCGAGTTTGTTCTATTAAAAATTCATCTCCAATCTGATCGGAGCACATAAAGATACTTCGAAAGGTTGCGCAACAGAAGCTAAATTTCAATTATCAGGGAGAAAAACTCATTAAAACTACCAGAAAAGAGCACTAAGGCTAAAGTTTCAGTGGCTTTAAAGGGTCATTGCATATCGATATGAAAGGTTCCAAGGATTATCAAATGATATGAAGACCACCTTTTAACGTTACATTCCCGAAATGCTGAATTGCTGAATTGCTGAAATACGATGTTGACCATGACTAGCAACTTTGACCTGACAACGCTCATATTCAATCAGAGTTTGGTTTTGATTTTATTTTTTTATATTGTTTAAGGTCTGTAGTGGGGCCAACAGCTTTCGATGATGATCATACAGATTCTATTATAGGATGAAACCTACCTAACACAATGCAAAATGTTAGCCTCACAAAAGTAAGAGAAAGCATGGAGGCTCTATTAGGGGTTGAGTGAGGTAGTTCTAAGGAGCTGAAAGTTTAAAAAAGATTTTGTCCACATGCGTTTCCGATAATTTGAGTCTTAGTAGTGCAGGTATGAGGCAGTCAAAGCTAGGAATGCTACTACAGGAACATATGAAATAGATGTTGGTAATTGTTTGCAAATATTAACAAGATTAAAGGCAAAGTGAGGGTGGTGGTTATTCTCTGCTATTCTCTGCCTCTTCCTCTTTCTTTTCTTCCTACTCATTCATCATTATTTTCACAACGTCAATGTCAAGGATTTAATACGAAAATACCTGAATTCTTTTAATAGAAGAACGTGGTACAGTATCCTACTAGAATAAAACAAGTTATAAGCTTGTCAACGCCACGATACTGGCTGTGGTATTTTAGGAATTCTTAAGATAATTTATTTCAGTTAAACTTCATGAGTTCCACTATCATACAAACCAAATAAGAGCTTATTGATTCCATAGAGAATAAGAATAAGAAGTATAGGGAGTGCAATTGTGATTACTTTGAAACCTACCACAATCAAGATTTAACTCAATTTGCCAACTGAAATGAATACGGTGAACATTGCAGTTCAAGGGTGATTAGTAGGACATCTCAAAATAGATTCCTCTAACCTTCCGAAGATCAATTCGTAGTTGACTTTACCGGTTTTTTTGTGCACATGTCCAGTCAAGATTCTATACCAAAGTGTAATATGTCATCTTTGCTTTTGATGATTAGCAAAGGAAATCCTAAACGGTGATACCTGAGCCATGATGATTTGTACTAAATCACTATCGTTCACATATTTTTTTTCTCTTCATTCTTTCTATCGGGATCCTCTCTTCAAATTACATTTTTCATTTGACTGGGGATCAGCACCAGCTCTGAATAATGTTCGATATTTTCATTATTATTTTGGAATCGTATAATATATGTTCACCATCTCTTCATTGAAAAAAGTGGTCATATATATTTCCAGGCATGAACGAGGAATTGAAATGAGCAAACCATTTAGTCCTAATAGAAGTCCAACTGTGTGATTAAAAATTTCATACGGAATGCACCAAGTCATAGACTCCGTAAATCTGGGGGTCTCTATATATGTACAAACAATATTTTTTATTTTTTGGCGCTCTTGAATCTCTTTGACAAATGTATGGCCATCTCCATATGAGTTTGGACTTGTTAACTTTAAACAAGTTACTTTGGTCATTTAGTATTACGCCTCGAGAACTTGTTTAACTTGAAATTTATCATGTAGGCAAATACCGCATTGTCCAAGTCGAGATGTTGGCTGCTGCATTTTGCTCTCAATAAAATAACTGAGACCATGATTGGGCTACCTGGATGTGAAAACGACTCAGAGAAACTATTTCTGAAGATCTCTGCCTTAGTTAACAAATAACTGTCAAATCACTTGATGCAAGAGCAGATTCTGAGTAGACGGCCGATTTTTTAACTTTATATGGACATTATTTGTCTACACCATTCATGAACATCAAAAGATAGGCCATTTCCCATCCAATACAAATATTTCTCATTATTTTTTTATATTCTGTATTCAATAGATGATATTAAGGTGCAAAGAATTAAATAAAACATACATTTACATATTCATAGTTATATATAATATATTAGGTTGAAGAAGAAGAGCGTTTAGCAACGTTCAGAATACCAGGAAGGGGATCGCTGCCAATGCTAAACATGAGTTTGACACCAGCATAAATGGCAAATAAAATACCAATGGCGGTCCACAAAAACATTTGAGTTTCAACAGAAACGTCTTTCTTCTGACAAGCATTGCCACCCCAGTATGTAGTCTTCTTCTTGTCTGCATCGTAAGTTTTCTTGCAAGAACAAGCATACAATCCGTTGGCAAGCTTATGGCAAGCACCATGGCCAGAGCAAGAGTCAGTGACATTCTCGCAAATCTCAGCAGAGCTATAAGGACCCAAAGAAGAAGAGAGAGCAGAGGATCTGCGAGAAAGAGGTGAGGTGCCTTCACTAGCAGCTCTCTTAATCATGGATCGTGCCTTATCGGTACAAGCGTCGTAAGGAGCAGCAATTACTAAAAGACGAAGATCAGACCCAAGGCTGACAAGGTCCTTAAGAGCCACAGAAATGTCACTCAGAGCTTTCTTGTACTCTGGAGAGTTGTCTTTGTGCAGCATACCAAGAGATTCAACGCGAACAAAAGCAGTCTGACCTCGGTTAAGCTCTGAACCAAGTCGTCTAATGTGATCAACATCATCCATATGGCGGTGATGACTAGCCATTTCTCCATCATCCATGTTTCTCAATGATCGCTTGAAAAAGCCGGACTCCTCAAGTCCTGCAATGGCAGCATTCTCCAAATCCGATACAAAATGAGAAATCACAGAAACGGCTTTATCAAATGTGCTCTTTACTTCTCCGGAATAAATATCAGACACATCAGTCGAGATTTTATCGAAGAACGCGCGGAAAAATGAAGAAGATGGAGCTTCATCAATCTTAAATGAGGGAGTGAGAATATCTTCTAAGTTCTCTTGACCGTTGCCGTTCGCAAAAAATAAGGTATTGTCACCTTCAGGAAGACCATTAACTACAACTACGGCAGTGGGGGCTTTGCCATTGAGGTCTTCATCCGAAGAAGCGCCAAACATGCCCTTTCCATGACACTTGTGCTTGAAATTCGAGGGGAAATTGGCTCCCGACGAAGAATACAGCTGACTGACACCAACAAAGTCAGCTAGAACTAGCTGAGCCTGATGCAAATTGAGAGTTACTGGACTATTGTTTTCTTTCGTGGAGGCTTCTTTGGCTGCACCATTGTCTCCAGTAAACATATAAACTGATGCACCAGGGCAAGAAGTTCCAGCGACCACAGTGGTAGCCACACTAAGGGCAAGCAAAGAAGTTTTCATATTGCTAAAGGAAGGATATTAGTGAATGAAGAAATGTAATTAAAAACGAGATCACTTCAGACCTTCGTGGTAGCCGTCATAATAGAAGGAAGGGTGGCATTGATGGGAGGAAAAGGAAGCCAAACAGCTACTGGAGGGTAACAACGCAGCACAAAAGTAACCCCAAAACAGCCCAAAACAAGAAAGTAGACAACAGGAAGCGTTATATTTCCTCGTAGAAATTCCTCCACAATAGGAAGCTATGATAGAAGAACCCACACTTGTTGTAGGCCCTCTAGTGCCCGAGAATATTCAAAAAATTCGTGCACTGCGGCGGAAACAAGCCCAAGAGGGCATTCTCAAGGAAACACCAGTAGAAAATCCAATCCCTAACAGTGAAGATCGAAATGAATCATCAAGCGACGATGATGGAGATATCGGCCCTCAGTTACCGGTAGAAGCTGGAGATGTCGAAGACGAAGCAGCGGCTCTTGCTCGCCTACAAGAACGAGCCAATTCATCAACTGTAGGCCCGGAGTCTGCGCTTGTTGCTGATAGAGCAAACTGGATGTCTGTAGCATTAGGTGGAGGCAATGCTAGTACTGATATATCTTATAATCCCAAAACATTCCGAAGAAACATTTCAATTTCAATGGACAAGTCATGGACCGAAACTCAGGCTGAAAGATCTAAGCGACAAGCTGATGAAATGATGGGCCTCAAAAAAGACGACAGCAGGAAAGCTGATCCTAAGAAAAAAGTGAAACCTGACGACCAACCACAAGAGTCGTCTCCCCTGAACGATGAGCGAGCATCGATGCCCTCACTTCTTGAGGAACATATGGCTAAACGGAATGCCCAACAACAAAAGTCTCATGAGGAACAAAAGGAAGGTGGCTCGTTTAACTGGGAACGCGATATTCAAGGTAAAGGCCGAAGTGCTAATACCAAAAAGGTTGCAGCATTTGTTAGTCAAGCAAAATCTATGAATGACAAGTTTTCCAGGGCCAGCAAATAAAAGTGTTGAAAAGTTTATTTATTATGTACAATGTATTTATATGGCCAAAGTGCTATAGCACGAGCAGCTCCAAAAGTCTGAAACCGCTGTTTGATAAATGGTAAATATTCCGGGTCTAGTCTACAGATCATCAAGAAACGAATGGAAGTACAAGTTTTGTTGAGTGCTGTTCCTGGTGGTAATTTGGGTATATCGTTGCCCAGAAGTGTTTTATTTGTGAGTCAATAGTAATGCTAATACCAGCATGGGTATCCAATAGTACAAATTTTTTTGTCCCATAAATTTTTTTTCCTTTTTGTTTCTTCGAGGAACACCATCATCTTTCACCTTCCTTCTCTTTTGTTAAGAGACAAGAAACCAGAATCAAATCGCAGTACTAAATACACTCTTCTCAGTTTATTCAGACACTACGCCTGTTTACTTTTCTATTTAAGCCTGCTTCTCCTGATGCTTCAGTACTGATTATCTAGCACTCGTTTGTCTGTTATCTGTTTGGATCATTTTAACATCAGCATCTTTACTGGACTTTCTTTTGTGAATAAAAGATAATGTCTCTTCTTACTCTTGCTGGACCTACGGCCTACTCGCCGTTTAGAGTCAACGAGCTTATTAGCAACATCAATACCACAGTCAACTCGTCTGCTGTTGTTGGCATTCGCACTGTTTATGTTCACTACGTTTCTGTTGCTGAAGCCTCAGATTTGGCCTATAATGCTGAGAAACGTAGTTTACTTGATGCTCTCCTCGAGTATGACACCAAGCCGGATACTTCCGATTACCTCACTGCTTCACTTCTTGAATCACTATCAGATTCCAGTGATGCTTTGCCCGAGAATACTTATCTTCTCCGTGTGATCCCTCGTCCTGGCACTATTTCTCCTTGGTCTTCCAAGGCTACAAATATTGTCCAAAGTTGTGGCCTTGATAAGGACGTTAACCGTGTCGAGCGTGGAATCGCTCTCATTATCCAGGTCCGAAAAGGCTTTCCTTTAGACGAGCATCTTAAATCTGGAATCTTTTTAGATTTTATTTACGACAGAATGACCCAAGTATGTACAACCAAATTTCAATGGCAAAACCATTTACTAACGTCTTTCTTTTTAACTAGACAATCCCTGAGTCGGCTCCCACCAATGAAGATCTCTTTGCCGTTCATTCCCCTAAACCACTAGTTCATGTTCCCCGTAGTGGAATTCCAGAAGCGAACAAGTCCCTTGGTCTTGCTTTGGATCAGTCTGAGATTGATTATCTCACTAACTCTTTCCCTGCCAGAGATCCCACAGATGTCGAGCTTTTCATGTTTGCTCAGGTCAATTCCGAGCATTGTAGACACAAGATCTTTAATGCGGATTGGAAAATTGACAATGAAGCCAAGCCTTACTCTCTATTCAAGATGATCCGAAATACTCACAACGTCAACCCAAACTATACAATTTCTGCTTACTCCGATAATGCTGCAGTTCTCGAAGGATCTGAAGCTAACTTTTTTGCCCCCAACCCCAAAACCCAGGCTTATACTGCAATTCCTGAGGTTGTCCACTTCCTTGCCAAGGTTGAAACTCATAACCATCCCACTGCTGTTTCTCCTTTCCCCGGTGCTGCTACAGGATCTGGTGGTGAAATCAGAGATGAGGGTGCTGTAGGCCGTGGTTCTCGTCCCAAGGCTGGATTATCTGGATTTGCTGTTTCTGATCTCTTGATCCCTGATTTCAAGCAGCCTTGGGAGCGTGACATTGGTAAGCCAGCTCATATTGCTAGTTCTTTGGATATCATGCTTGAAGCTCCTATTGGATCAGCTGCTTTTAACAACGAGTTTGGCCGTCCTTGTATCACTGGATACTTTAGAACCCTTACTACTTCTGTTATCAGTAATTCTGGTAAGCCAAAGCTCAGAGGATACCATAAACCCATCATGATTGCCGGTGGTGTTGGTACTGTTCGTCCTCAGTTTGCTCTTAAGGATCGCAGAATAACCCCTGGCGCAGCCCTAATCGTTCTGGGTGGCCCTTCAATGCTTATTGGTCTTGGAGGAGGTGCTGCATCTTCCATCACATCTGGAGAAGGCGCCGTTCATCTTGACTTTGCATCAGTCCAGCGAGGAAACCCCGAGATGCAACGTCGGGCCCAAATGGTCATTGATAGTTGTACCTCTCTTGGAAATGCCAACCCTATCCAATCTATTCATGACGTGGGTGCTGGTGGTCTCTCCAACGCTCTTACTGAGCTTGTCCATGACAATGACCTTGGTGCGCGGTTTGAGCTTAGAGATATCCCCAATATGGAGCCTGGTATGTCTCCTATGGAAATATGGTGCTGTGAAGCCCAAGAGCGATATGTTTTGGGTGTTGCCCCCTCAGATTTAGATACATTCAAGGCCATCTGTGAGAGAGAACGCGCAGTTTACGCAGTTGTTGGTTATGCCACCTCTGAACAGCGTCTTGTCCTTAACGACAAACTTCTTAACACAACTCCTATTGACATGGAAATGTCTGTTTTATTTGGCAAACCCCCTCGTTTAAGCCGAACTTCTTCTACCAAGCCTCTGAAACTTACTCCTTTTGATACTTCTCTAACCTCTGAAAATGTGGCTCCATCTGAAATAGTCTCAAGTGCCCTGGATCGTGTCTTGAAGCTTCCTTCAGTTGGCTCCAAGTCATTCCTCATCACTATTGGTGACAGATCTGTAACTGGATTGATTGCTAGAGATCAAATGGTTGGACCTTGGCAAACTCCTGTTGCCGATGTTGCTGTTACAATTGCTTCTTACGGTGTTACTCATGGTGAGTCTTTTGCCATGGGCGAGCGACCTACTTTAGCTCTTATTAGTCCTGCCGCTTCGGCTAAAATGGCTGTTGCTGAGTCTTTGCTTAACTTGTATGCCTCAGATGTCAAATCTTTGGACCGCGTGAGACTTTCTGCCAACTGGATGTCTCCTGCATCTGATGAAGGCGAGGGTGCCGCCATCTACGAAGCTGTCCAGGCTATTGGTCTGGATCTTTGCCCTGCTTTGGGTGTAGCTATTCCTGTTGGTAAAGACTCTATGTCAATGAAAATGAAGTGGGATAACAAAGAGATTTCTGCTCCTTTATCGGTCAATATCACTGCTTTCTCTCCTGTTGATGATGTTCGTCGCACTTGGACTCCTCAGTTACAAAGAATTCAAGGCTCACGCCTTGTTCTTGTTGATCTTGGTCTTGGTAAAGACCGCATTGGCGGCTCTGCTTTGACTCAGGTTTACGGCCAAGTTGGTAATGATTCACCTACCGTTGACGATTCCGCCATCTTGAAGGCATTTTTGATTGGTCTTGAGAAACTGCATAAGACTGAAATTGTTCAGGCTTATCATGACAGAAGTGATGGTGGACTTATCGTCACCTTACTTGAGATGGCCTTTGCTGGACGTGTTGGTCTTAATATTTCAATTGAGAATTCTTCCACTGACGTTATCTCTGCATTATTTTCTGAAGAGCTTGGTGCTGTTTTCCAGGTCACCAATGTTGAAGAATTTGCTAAAGCTCTTATTGATGAAGGTGTCCCTGCTCAGGCTATTTCAGTAGTTGCTGAAGTCACCACTCAAAAGGATCAAATCATTAATATCAGCTACGCCGGACAGAGTGTGTACTCTAATAGTCGTGCCGCTTTGCAGCAGGCTTGGGCCAGCACGTCTTACAAATTACAGAGACTTAGAGATAATCCCAAGTCTGCTGATCAAGAGTTCAGTAATATCGTGGATAACGCTGACCCTGGTTTGGCTTATAAGCTTACTTTTGATCCTACAGAGAACATTGTCGCTTCCTTATCTGCTAAGCCTAAGGTTGCAATTCTCCGTGAGCAGGGAGTAAATGGCCACAACGAAATGGCTTGGGCCATGCAGCTTGCTGGATTTACGCCTGTGGACGTACACATGTCCGATTTATTTTCTAGCCGAGTTGATCTTGACGACTTTGTGGGTATTGCCGCCTGTGGTGGATTTTCATATGGTGATGTGCTCGGAGCTGGTGCTGGCTGGGCTAAGTCCGTTATCTATCACGATGACTTGAAACAAAAATTTTCTCATTTCTTCAACGATCGTGCTGATACATTTGCTCTTGGTGTTTGCAATGGCTGCCAATTTTTGTCTCGTCTAAAGTCTCTGATCCCTGGTGCGGAGAACTGGCCTTCGTTTGAACGTAATCAATCCGAGCAGTATGAAGCTCGTTATGTCATGGTCGAGATTGTTGATGATACCACCTCTTCTAAGGATTCTTCCATTTTCTTTTCATCTATGCGTGGTTCTCGCTTCCCTATCGTTGTAGCCCATGGTGAGGGTCAGGCTACTTTTGAAAGTCCTGAGACTTACAAGCAGTTCACTAAGGATAATCTCACTGTTGTTCGCTATGTTGATAACTATGGCAAGACTACTGAAAAGTATCCTTATAATCCTAATGGATCTCCTGCCGGTATCACTGGTATCAGATCTCCTAATGGCCGTGTTTTAGCCATGATGCCTCATCCTGAACGTGTAACCGTCCTTGAATCCAACTCTTGGTATCCATCTCAAATCACCGAGGGTCCTTGGTTGAGAATGTTCCGCAATGCCAGAAAGTGGGTTAACTAATACATTTATATACTGTTTTTTTCTTCTTCTCTTTTATAAAAAGCTCTTGCTATTTTGATTTTTGTGTACTTAAATATAAAGTCTAGTTGTCTATTGGTACTTTTTTCCTTCCATATTACTATATAATTCTATAGTATCCGTTTAATGAGTATTTCGTTTCAAGTTGACTCTGAGCGACATATCAAGTCTGGAGCTAGTCATATCTTTGCGAGGTTCTGAAATGACAAGAAAGATAATGGCACTTGAGATAGATAAACCTTTGATTGACAATCCTTCTAGCAGATTTTGCGAATACAACCAACCTGAAATTTTTGCAAAATTGGGGTTTTAAATACTTCTGACTGAAAAGAGAGGGGAAG
>JAJLWW010000057.1:0-14261 GCA_030570935.1 Geotrichum klebahnii
GGATTTGCATCCCTAGCATTCAAGAACGCTACAGTTGCCTGCAGCCCTTTCCTGCTGTTGAGAAGCTTGGATAGCTCCAAAGCTTCGGAGATCGGTCTTAAAAAAGACTCTCGCAGTCTGCTTTTGAGAGGGCAGACTTTGAGGATATGAGAGAAAGTTTCAAGCTCCCCGCACCTGCAATTGTACGAGTCGCGATAAACGTGGAATCTTTTCAGCCAAGCTCCAACTGGACCGTGGCCCGTTCGGAGGTGTGTGATTTGGCTTAGGGTGGAACGGCTTTCGTGTTTGAGGATTTCATTAGTTATGAGTTTAGGAACTCGAATGCTGCATTTTGCGTTCTTGACAATGGATCGGTACCAAACACCTTTAGTTCCATTGTCATAGTCATCTTACCAGTTGTCTAGTAGTGCTTTCAATTCTTTCTTAGTGGGTTCATCACGTTTCTTCTGGTGTGCCTGCAAGTTAGTACGGTACTACTCCAATTCATCTAAGCTTGCCCAAGGAGCAATGCTAGGTGTCGTGTCTACGGTTTCCGATAAAAATCTCTTATCTGTCAAGTGCTCTTGAATCTTATGTAAAGGTGAATCCCAGTTCCTCGTGTCAACAAGTGACCGAAGAGGGTTCGTATGACACAAGCCATAATTTAACCTGATCAACTTTTTAGCTGATACATAACTTATTCTTAAGTCAATTGGTGGTCCTCCCGCCTCAATTTCCATCACTTCAATTGGTGTCGTTTTAACTGCTCCAAGAATCCTTCTCAAACCAGTATTTTGTGTCGTCTCGAGTTGTTGCATTTGTGTCACGCTGATACAATGTTGCCAAACTTTTAGTCCATATTCGATAATTGGTCGCACACATGCCAGATACATACATCTAACTGCCATACCCGTCATTCCCGTCTTTACTCCGCCCAATCTAAAAATTATCCCCATCGCCTGTTTCGCCTTGCTGATAACTTTGTTGATGTGTGGTTGAAACTTTAAACGTACATCGAGTGTAAAACCCAGTAGTTTAACTTCTTGTTGTGCTTCCCTCGTAGTCCCACCTGGTAGAGTCAATACAGCTTCTCCAATTTCACTTCTAGAGAGCATACTTGGTCTGAAGTGTATAAACCCTAGTTTGTCGCTCATGTCGATTTTGGTTGATCAAGATTCCGCCCAGTCGCAGCACTCTTTTAAAATCCTGCTCATCTTCTTTGCATTCTCAACAATATTGCCGCTAATGAAAACTGTGATGTCGTCTACAAAGCCTGAAACCTTTGCTCCAAACTCCTTAATCTTGCTGTAAAGTGGTGTCGTGTATAAAAAGAAAAAAAAAATAAACAAAAATGGTGTATCAAACAATGATTTGTCTCATAATTGTCAATATAAACTGGAAATCAGAAATTGGGCGTCTGGTGTAGTTGGTTATCACACTCGCTTAGCATGTGAGAGGTCCCCGGTTCAATTCCGGTGTCGTCCATTTTTTGCTTTGTCGATTGTTTTCATGGTTAGCAAAGGAGTTCAGAGGTTCAAGTGGTGACATGTGCATGTCTCGTATAAAATAATCATGTTTAATTAGTGAATTATATCTATATGAATGATTTAAGAACTAAACGAGATAACATTCAGTGTTAGTACACTAACCATGCATATTTCTTGTAGTTGGATTTTGCATAGTAGGCCAGATATTTTTTTAAATGCCTGTCTTAGTCAACGATAATGAAGCAGCAGCATAAAATAAAAGGTGCTAAATTTTTGTGGTGAATGAACCACTATCAAATTTTGTGGTTAGTTGTTGATATATTTCTTGAGATAAAGGAGTTTCATTATAAGATAGTAAATCGATTTTCACCTTCTTTAGGTCATAGAAAATGTTCGTGAGAATGTGACTACCCCTTATGAATTAAATCTATTGATATCTCTAGTTATGCTAGAGATAAGCTCCTTAGCAGCATTATATCATAATTGAAGTCATTTTAGATCACAAGTTTGAATACCATTCTGCTGGCATGCTATCTTGAATGTCGAAGTACTCACACTAGCAAGCGCCTTTCCGTTATAAACAATGTCTCTGTAAATGTCGTTATATCAACTGCATTCACCCACGTTGAATTGAGCCAAATAGCAGGTGAAACCATTCAGCAGCATTCAAAGATTTTAGACGAAACCCAAATAATTCTCAATGAGAGCAATCCAGAGACACAAAATTTTGCAACGCCCCAGTTGGTTAAGGTGGGGCCTTTTAACAGACCCAATATGCGTGCGTACAAATGTAATAGATGTACTTAGATAGCTCAGTTAGGTTCTATATTATAAAAAAAAAAACGAGAAATAAAACGAAATGATTGGAAATACAAATGCCAATTAAGTTTTAAAAACTGCAAAAGTTTACAAGTTTGGAAGACTCTCAGGTTAAAGTGGTATTTTCAGTCTGAAATAAGCATATCCACAAAACAACCATAGTTTATTGTCTTTTATAACTATATGTCAAAATTATAATAAAAAGACAAAATAATAAAATAATGAAAAGAAGAAATAATAAGTTCATCAAATAAAGCTGGGAAGCGTTAGCGAAATTGACCTAGTTGACTCAGTTTATAGATGCAGTGACTTTTAGAGTGGTTAGAGTTCATGTTAATCCATACTGGAACCAAACTTGGCTTTCTTAATGCAATTAGCAATAATAATACAAAATAAAATAAGTGTAGACTGCTCGAAAACTTTTTCGTATTTGTGCTGACTCCTGGATGAAGTTGCTTATTGGACCACGATGGTGCTATATGGCGTATTTTCACTAAACTTATTTTGTTATGCTTTGGAGTCTCAAGTCTTGGATACTTTTTAACAGACAATGTAAAGGTACAAGGCAGTGAAATAATCTGATCTTTTAATTATTTTTATATCCAGGGTGTTTAGCTTCAATGATAAACTGACGATAGTCTAAGCAAGCCCTAAGCTGCTCAGTTGACACCAGAATAAGCACTTTGTGTTACTCTTTTTATAGCTTTCTTCAGTTCATGGTTCAATACCGAGTATTGCACAATGTGGAAACAATGAGTTTTCAACACTAGAGGCAATTTTTTGACCTTTGATATTTGTTTCAACAACGTTAGAATTTTTTTGCTGAGATATATTAAATAAGAAAGCCTATAAATTTGATATGATCTACATTTATAATCTCAAATTCACTTAGGCCTGTAATAAACAATATAACATAAGTTTAGCCGAAATAAAGTTAATTGTACTGCCTCATCTCTAGATCTTTTTTTGCAATCAACACTCAAAGACAAAGAAAAACTATCTATTATGTGCGATGATGAATTTAAATAACTACATGAAAGTCAAAGAGCAAGGATTCTCTTAGGGTTAATGGCTAAACCGCAGCGTAGCAGATAACTTAGAGGTCACGATTATAGTTAAGATTTGAATAAACTCTTTATGAAGTCACATTCATGTATGTCAGAAGAAAAATCTCAATTGATCAGCTCAAGGGTCATTTGATACTTAAGACATTCAGTTTCGTTAAATTCTGCTCATACCAAAGTTAAGTCGTTTAAACTTAGAAAACAAGAGGATTATCGTTTTTAATCTCATTGATTAGGTTTTCTTTTCGATGGCACATTAATTTATTGAACAGATTATCATTCTCTATACATTTTACATTAGATTAATCTTTTCACAACATTTGCAAAGTTCGTCTTCAACACTCAAGTAGAAATCGCGTCCGATTTTAGCGTTATTTGACCTGTTAACCAAATAAATGATACAACCCTTTAATTGAATTGTTACTTTGGCTGGTTAACTAAAGGTTTTCTAGTTCAGTTTGACTGTATCCAAGATAAGTAAATGTAAGTTTTTTTGGTTTTAATCATGTCTTGACCAAAGTTATTTAGTCTAGTTAAAGGATTAGAAAAATGTGTACACTGGGTTAACAAGATTCTTGAACAAAGCAAGTGGTTTGCGGATAGTGCTAATCCTGCACCCCATACACATGATGGCATCCAAGCTATTTGGAACTTGAATAAAAGGTCATTAAACTAGATTATTGGGCTAATCGGGTATTCCAAGAAATATAAATTGTATTACAAGGTATTTAAAGTATATACTGTTGCTAAAGTCAATAACAGAGTAAAAATTATATCCGTTCCCTTGAATCCAAACTAAACGATACAAATTTATCATTGCGAATTTTCATAAATAATTTCAATATGACCATTCAATTAAACGATGATAAACCTGATATCTACTTTTCATTGAGGAATTGAAATCTTTTTTTAAAATCTTTGTGTTACAATCTTGGACAACACAAGAAGAGAATGTAATGTAAAGGGCTGGTCAATGCTCATATTAGCTTAGCTCTGGATATGCAATTATAACAAAAAAATTTCAAAAATGAATAAAAATTGATTTATGCTTATTTCATTTATATCCTAAGTTGTACAAGGGCCAGTGAAGTTTTACTTTCTGGTTGGTTTAGTATACACGTCAACGTAAAGATTGAGATTCCAAGCTGAGTACTCAATATCACAATTAAACATAGAAATATAGTACAGAATTGAAGTTAAATAAAATTTTCTCAGCAATACATGATAATAAACTCAATTAACTTTGATAGCCAAGTTATACAATTAGTAACATTGTACATTGATATTAATTTCCATCCATCTATATCTAAAAGTAATGCAAACGTAAAAAAGAAATGATCATAAAATAAAAAGTCATGAAGAACAAAAAAATGTGTATAATGCTATTCGTTAACCCTCCAAGGCCTCTAATTTCCGTTGTATGCTAATTAGGATACCTCTATCTTCTGCAGTAAACTGAATGTCATTTGGAAACGAGAAATCCGAACTTGACACCAAAGCAGTTGACTCAAAATCGAGGTTAGGAAACTCCGAAGCCAGGCGGTCGTTGTTGACGGTGGCGGAGATGATGGGATGCAAATACCGAGAGTCAGTAATGACACGAGTGAGTGCATGGCTGACTGAAGAAACTAAATGAGTGGTGGTGGCATGCAGGGTTTCTTGAACAGTAGCGATTCTGGAAAGTGAGTAAAGAGAGTCATTGTCAGCGCTGTCGTTTACATGGGTTTCAGTACTTCCAGTTGAATAAGCACTGGATGGGGTATGTTTCGATTCTTCTTCCACAGGCGTAACATCTGGCACCGGAGGAGAAGGGGGGATTGGAATGGCCTTGGTGAGTTTTGGAGGAAGGGCCCAGTATAAAGGGTACTGAGCGTAGATGTTTGCAAAAACAGCAGCTACACCCATTACAATAAGAGCAGTAACAATTTGAACTACCAAATAGTACCAGCCCAGGTGTCGAATTTCTGGATTAATAGCACAGAGCAATGCAGCGGAACCAGCTGCAGGGTGCACCATTTTAGCGTGTGTCATTAGCACAGATGAAAGGGCTAGAGCTAGAGCTCCACAGACCCAAAGAGTAGCCTCGTTACTTTCATTGAGCATCCATATTTTGGTCAGTCCTACACCGAGGATACTTGAAAAAAAGGTACCAAAGAATAGGTTAAATGGCTGGCCTAATGGAGATTCGAGGGCATTGCAAGTTAGAATAATAGTAGCAGCCCAACTTGGCACAATATGGGGGACAGAATGCTGGATGAACACAGGAGAAAACTGAAAAGTTGCCTCGAGTGCGATGATAGATGCAAAACTAGAAATGAGTACAAAAAAGTACCGGATGATATCTGGAGGTTTATAGGAGGTTGAAGTTGGTTTGTTAAGGCATAAGAACTTAAGGCCATACACCAGTAGAGGGTTAGATGCCATGGTGAGGAGCCTTACACAAAATGAGAGTGAATCGACAAATATACAATAAATACAAGAATAAAAAATATCCGGTAAATGAGAAATAGACCGAGATGGCCAAATATATATAATTTTAGAAAAAAAATCTGTTGAGAAATCATTGTCTTCAAACATCTTTTGATATTGTAGACGCCATACGATTCGAAGTTTTACAAACAAAAATGACGGGATATTAATTCCTAAAAGGGGAAAAGACTAATCTAAAGATGCATGCGCCGCACGAAGGTCTGGAAAACTGGAGGAATAGCCATATCAAAAGGACTTGAAGGAGGAGTGGGAAATGGGCAGATGACGGCTGAGGAGAAGACTCACGGAGACGGAAAAAGTCAGTGAGACGGAGCGAGGAATATGGCGAAATGGTGATAGGTGAGAGCGGAAAAATGAGCATTCATAGAGTCATGAGTGAGGGCTATTGTAGATTAGGTGGTGAATTAGGTGGTGGATTAGGTCTTGGCTGAGGTATAGAAACTTTTGATCTTGCTCTTAATTAACGAACCGGCCATTCAGACATTTTGAAAGCCCGAAGTTGTCGACGATTTTAAAAGGCGAAGTTTTCCACGAATTTCTGCGGCTGATAAACTGACGAATTCCCGATGAAACCACGGCGGCGGCCAACGCCATTTGATTTCGTTTTGTTTTCCCTTCGAGAGTTGCCCTCCACGGTATCGCCAAAGTTGAATAACTTTTCCGTAATTATTCCGCTGCCATGAGGCTGCTCTGCGCTCACTTGAAAATTTATATATTAATTCATTTATTTATTTTAACCGACTACATCGTGAAGCATTGCAATTGGAATTATAGATGCTAGCATGGAGTTTTAATGCTACGAGAATATTTTGACTATCAGATGGGATCATATCAAATATTCCATGTCGTCATCGTCGTCGTCGTCGTTGTCGGTTGCTGGTAACCTGCTCGGGCAAAAGGTTGAGCAAAGGTTGCGGTGCTGGGTTGACGAGGGGGTCACAGAGCTTTTGTTGTTATTGTTTGCTTTAAATGTTGAACTTAACCCCTCACCTAATCTTGAATGATTATTCATGATTACTAAGATATTACTACATACTTTGTTTCGATTCCCTGCCATTGCAATATTTTATTTTTTATTTTATTTTTAAATTACCCTGCCTCAGAGTAAACATTGGTTTTTGCGGCACATATGCCCTGCTGCCTGCTGATGCTGCGCTACCAGTGAGCGAGTATTTTTCCCAACATGGCCGTGACACTGTGTGTCAGCCTAAATTATTTTCTTAAATTTTGTATGAACAAGAAGCAGAAATAAATTGAAATTTCAGCTGTTCCCTTCTCACCAACCAACTCTCATGCCAAAAATATTCCTCATTATCAAACTTTACCTATAAATCTTAGCCAGGCTGTTCTTTTCCATTTTTATCCTTTTTTATCTTCACTACTCAGCCTCAAAGTGCCGGTAGCTTGTCATGCAACTATCACCACCTCCACCCCCTCAAAATGACTCAGTGAAATTCCCTGCGTCTGTGCTACTTCATACCCCTCCAGCTGTCAACGCCGCACCTGCAGCTCTCAACAACCCAGTGCTATCTGCCTCGTTTTGCCACACCCAGAATGCTCGCTATCGACCATCCATGGAGGACGCTTCTAAAGTCGTTTCCAACTTCCTGGACTCACCTGGATCAGGCTACTATGCGGTTTTCGACGGCCATGCCGGCTCCTTCAGCGCAAAGTGGTGTGCCGCAAATATTTACAAACTACTAGCCCAAAATCTCACTCTATTTGCTACCCAGTATTCAGTGCCAACAATATTAGCCTTCACGTTTGATCAAGCCCATAACCGTCTCTGCTCGCTACAAGACTACGACCAGAGCGGATGTACCGCTGCAATTGCATACATCAAATCACACCATCCTTTGAACCATATAACTGCCCCAACGGCCTACACACGAAGGCGTCAGCATTCGTTTTCTGGTGTGCCTAGTTTTAAACAGTCCTCTCAACGGGTGCTATATACAGCTAACGTGGGCGATTCCCGCATCATTTTGTGCAGTAGCGGCATTGCAAAACGTCTGACTTATGATCACAGAGCGTCCGACAAAGCAGAGACAAGCAGGATTAAAAATAATGGTGGCAAAGTATTAGTCGGTCGTGTAGACGGATCTCTAGCTGTAAGTAGGGCGTTGGGCGATTATAGATTTACACCGTATGTTTCCTCACGACCATATACAACGGAGCTGGAGCTTGACGACCAGGATGAGTTTCTCATTATAGCTTGTGATGGAGTATGGGATGTCTGCAGTGACCAAGCTGCAGTGGACCTTGTAAGAGACATTGAAGAGCCTCTAGAGGCTGCCCAGAAACTCGTCCGCCATGCATTATTTCTAGGATCGACCGACAATGTTACCTGTATGGTTGTGCGGCTAAAAGGTGCTATCCATGACGATAGCTTGAAGTCAGAATCATGCAGGGCAGCGGAAAAGGTGGTCAAAGTACTGGATACCGTAACTCTGACAGAAAATGACCTGCCATCAAGGAAAATCGCAATACCAGAATTACCTAGAAACCCTGCCGCCCCTCCACAGTTTGATGTTCTACCAGGATCTCCGACAGAATCCGATACAACAGTATCAGAGGATGAAGAGGATAGTCTTGAAGATACAGCGGATGTGATTAGCTACACAGGAGCTAACATGGCTGAAAAGCCAAAAGATTATTTGCATAAGCGGGCTAGTAGTTTTAGCCCATCCATCTTTAGGCGCAAGTCTCACAATGAGTACCAGGAGGATTCAGAGGAGTCGTCGTTAGATCGGTATGGCCGGTTTAAACGAATAGTTCGATTAGAGTACGATTTTGAGGGTGATGATTGTGCGATTGCTGATTCAGATTGAAAGGGATGTGCTTCAAGTGAGTGAATATATTCCATTTACCACTGGGAAGGCATATCAAGTCATGGGTTTAACTGTTATGAAATGATATTGATTCTCATGTTTATTTATTTTATTTATTTTATTTATTTTATTTATTACATGTACCAAAATAAAAGGGAACGAGTGTATTTGACTCTAGATGCCGTTGCATTGGATTAACAAAGTTTAGATTGGAGACTTGTAAAGATTACGAGTCTATGGTACATTTCTCTTATTATTTAGAAGGGCAGTAATAGCAGTATGCCCGTCTATGCGCATCTACTTTTTTTTCAATGGCATAGATTAATTGATTCATTTACAGCGCATTGTGAACCATTTAATTCTGCCTTAGTTCTTCCACAGTATAAGGTAAAAAGAAGAATCTCTGATAACAATAAACAACCAGTAATAATATCTAGATCATAGTATAACCTGTAATAATATATGGATGATAAACACTAACCCCTGATTTAAATACTTTCAGGTACAGGATTAATTCTTAAATCCTTTGACCCTTTTCCTTGTAAATCGCAGTCAAAAGGTAAGATGCATTTATTACACTGAACCCAAGCTAAACTAAAATGATATTAAATTATAATCTGTTATTCGTCTCAGAATTGTAGATGTTCTGGCTTGGCTGATAAGAGTTATACATCATAAATGGTGAAGGCTGAGGACTTTAAATATTACAATAATGTGGAGCGTAGGCTAGACCAAAGTGGTTTACTATAACTTTCATCTGACCTATAATACCAGTACAAAACGACTGAATTGCAAAAATTAGTTAAGGATAGCAGTTCAGCACGATGAAGTAAAACGCTTTATTTGGAATGGAACTTCAAATATTCAATAATAAGCGAAATATAGTTGGAAATATTTAATTATTACCATTATTAAAATGCAATTTTAGACGAGAAATGATGCTCTCGCATAGTGTTTACAATAAACACAAGGTTGAGCTACGAAAATCTCGGATATATACATGAATATATGTTTCTGAATTAAACATAACAGTGATGTGAAAATAAATCAAATATTGACAAAGATTTTAATAAATGGTCATTGTTAATCGTAGTAATGGCTATTTCATAACACTAAATACATGACTACTAACCATAGTATATGCAGAACAAATCTCGGGTATGAAAGTATTATTTAAGTTTAATTGAATAGCAAGCCTCTGTTATTTGTTATTTTAAAAGAAATATGGTGATTGAATTATCTTCAAGTGGTGCACAGGTGCTGGCTAATTCAAACTTCATTTGCACATACCAAAAATGCCTATTTCTTTTTTATTTTCTAATTATTCACTGGATTGTCTATATACAGGCTTTGCCTTATAATTGCGACATGAGAATAGCAAATAAGTCATTAATTTATACTTCTTGTTCAGCTTAAATGGTGTCGTGAAATTGGCTAACTGTGACTGTGAAATGCATGTTCAAATAACTTGCCATAAAGCATAACCTAGCATTATTCTTGTTTTCACATCTTTAATATTTACTTTGAGTATCTTTGTGGTCAAAGTGGTTATCTTACAAAACTTTTAGAATAGAATAGCATGGCATGGGCTTAAGTATAGTTTGTGTAATGAACATCATGGGTTAATTTTGAATAGGAATAATAATTGTTTGAGGAAATAAGATGAGAGGACTTGAGGCAAATTAAACAGGTGTGCCATGTAGTAAAATTTAAAGATTCTAAAGTGCACCTTTGAGTTATTAATATATTCAATGTAACAATCTAGTAGAAGCTTTCACGGAGTACTTCTAGATCGTGGTTTGGAGTCAGACTTAATTTCAATTTGTCAACTACAGACGAATTCTGGTAAATCAGTTACATATTTCATTAATTTTGATATGAAAGTGTGTAATTTACTTTCATGTTACTTTCATTCCTGAAGTCATTTTGTAAATCAATTTTTTGATCTGAAAGATGCAAATTTTCTGTTGAAAAAAAAATTCCAAGATTAAGACATTGGCTTTGAACTACCTAGTATGACCAAAAATGAAATGAAAATAAAGAGACTCATTAAAAGGTATCTGAAATAGCAAATTTCTTCAATTAGATTTGCTGTAGATATATTTAAACAATATAGTAAAGCCACATTATTATCCGTTGACTTGTCAACCTTTTAACAAAGACCAACCTATCTAACTAGATTAATAAGTCCAAGATCTTTTTATTTTATTTTGAACAATTGAATTCATCAGTTACAAAGTACCATTGAACGAACGAAAAATACTTGATTTGACATTTTCATTCTTTGACTTAATCTTGATTTTTTATTCCGTCTTTTGAGTCTGTAAATTCAAGTTAGACTGATTCACTCAATTATACCAAGGATCAGATGTTGTTTTTTTTCCCTTGAATAATGTGAGCCTAGTAAATTTATATTTAATTAGTTGGTAAATCTATTGAACTTGTTTAGTTCAACATATAAACACAAACTTGTATAGTATAAATAAATATATAAATTGACATAGAAAAAAATTGCAATTGTAATAAATAAATAGAAATAATTAGGCCAAAACAAACCAAAAGCTCGTCAAGTCCTAAATACAGTACCTTTTACTTAGCAGGTACTTCCATTGAACATGCACATGTATAACAAAACAAAACATCCAAAACAAGGAACCAAAACAAGGAACCTAAGGAACCAAAAGCAACCTAAGGAACCGCCGAAGGAACCGACCAAAACCAGACCACGACCAAATAAATATTAAAAATTGAATGCCCAATTATCATGGTTCCTCTTCTTCTTCTTCGTCTTCATCAACTATTGCTGTAGAATCAAACAATAAACCTCCTGGAGGTGGAACCGATCTTGAAATTCCACCTAAACTCATGGTCCTTCCATGACCATGTCGCATCAACAACTGCTGGTGCGATTGCTGTTGAAGTTGCTGCTGTTGCTGCTGATGGTACAGGAACTGCTGATGCGGTTTAGCACTAGTGACTGTTTGTTCTAGAAATCCACCAGGTAGTCTGTGTAATAACCCGTATCCTACTCCACACCCAAGCAGCCCAGTGCCGCCCCACGCCGAGTTGGGCCGGATACGAACGGCTCGTAGTGTGTTATAATCATGGTTGTAAACAAATAACTCGAGCTCTGGTTCGGAATATACTATTGGAGAAGTACCAGTACCCTCAGATGGTGCTGAAAACAATGAAGCTTGGTATGACTGTTGCTGGCGGCGGAGAGTTTGATGATTTGACACTAGCCGAGCAACAACTCGAGCTAGTAAATCTTCACCTCCAGCTTCTAAGAGCCCATTTTCAGCACCCACGATATAATCCGAATGAGATATTAAACCCGCATGGTGCGCTGGAGAATTGGGTGTAACGTGCAATATATGCCAAACATGGTCTGAAACTGATAGTGGGGTCCATTGTAGCGCCATTCCTAGTAGTGGATTCGGACCGTTATTACTACTACTATTTCCGCTACTACCTGCTAAAACTACTTTACGGCGGATCCGACCTTTAGACGACCATACATCGAGAACAACAGGTTCAGGTAGGCATTGATGAACAGTTTTTATGAAGGATTCAATAGGCGCTACTTCAACCTGAGGTGGCATTAGCTGAGGTAAAAGCAAACCTGAAGCTAAGGATAACGATCTTCCATGACTCTTTGGCCGTTGCTGTCCTTGTTCCTGTTGCTGCATTTGCTGTTTTTCGGTCAGCTCTTCTTGTAAACCATCCCTTTGTTGGCCATCATCTTCATCTGCAAACAGTTTACCATTTATACCAATGACAAAATCAAACATGCTCTCAACCCCAGCCAAATCAGCACTCGAGCCAGGCACGACTCGAAGCACTCTAAACCCACTTGTGATGCGCTCCATTATGGCAGCTTCGATTCTATCGCTATCACTGCTGCCACTACCACCAAGGCTGCCATAATGCCCAGGCTGCCCGTTGACAACAGATCCACGGTAGTTCTCGTACCCATCACTGCTCGGCACATTCAATATGACGGGGTCATTACTGATTATGCCTTCGGCGGACCGAACCAATTGCTTTGCAAATGAGAGCATGGTAGATTTGCGTTTACGTGTGTGTGAGTGGGAGTGTCAAGAAGTTAGAGCTAGCAAAGGGTGAGATAACCAGGGTCCAAAAGTGATGACAAATGGTTAGCTAATATTGACCAATATATTATTAACTATTAATCAGCGTTGACTAATCCAACGCAACCTCTCATGCCAACAACTTTATTTATTTGTATTTTTCCTGTTTAATCCAGCCCAGCCATTCTGCCAGCCTTAGCCTAGCCATAGTTCAGCCATAGTTCAGCCATAGTTCAGCCAGCAACTAAAAGCCACATACAGATAGGTGCCCTTGATTTTCAATTTATTGATTTATTTTTTTTTCAATTTTTATTCAGTCTCTCCGCTGTATAATGACTAGCCATTTATTTTTCTCCTCTTTACTTGTCTAAACATGTTTTTGACTCCCTGTTAAAATTATTCACCAGTCTGGCTCATGAAGTTCATTGCAGGTATTAAAGTTTAAAACCGTGCGACAGAAGGGCCTCCTTCTGGTTTGTCTAGCGACACAATATGACACAACTCAAATCTTACTTTGCTGTGGTTCTTTCTGCTTGCGAAGCTTATTCATCGGATTATTTCGTATAAACAGGAAATCAAAAGAATAGAAAACATTATCAACTGGATATTATGAATGATACAAGATATATTTACAGGCCCTAGCGTCTACCAAGACCCAACTATATATGAAATAAATAAAAGAGGCTGCTGCATAGAGAAGAAATTAATACAAAGATAAATAAAAACACCCCAAGGATATAAAACCGCCATGATGAGAGGGAGTAATTCTAAATGTAGAATTACAGTCAAATGTATAAAGCAAAAATAATAGGAAATGATGGAAAATAATAATAAAAAGGAGCATTAAAACAAGTCAGAACTGTACCATGAATCGATTCTCAATGAGTCTTAATCATGGCATGTTCGTTCATGAAAGAATACTCGGTGTATCCATCAGAGAGAATGCGAGGGTTGTCGGAGGTTTGGTTGGTATTTTTGCTTGGAGTCTCACCACCAGGGGCAGGCAGGATGGCCGAATGTTCAACGTAAATGCCCAGTTTTTTCATGCTTCGAGCGAGCGCTTCGCCTGAAGCAATCTGTGGCGATGACATTAGCGCAGGACTCCCCACGGATAGAGGCGAGCCCACCGAGTCTGGAGTGAACGACAGGTCGGGGGTGTCTGCATACTGGGATTCTAGGTCTTTATTCTTTTGCGAGGTTTTGAGTGAGTTCTTCTGGGCGTAGGATCGAATGGACGTACCCAGCCAGATGGAAGCAATGTAGCAGGCTTTGAAGAAAAGGTAGATTGCGGCAGCCCATAGGGCAATGAAGGCTAGAGTGGTGCTGATATTGAAAATTTTGATGACCAAGGCGTAGAAAGCTGAGATGAGTTTTAGAATGATGGAAGGGTCGTTAGTTGCTGTGTCGAGCAGGGAGTGTTGTAATCGAGTATCTCGATCAATGTTGTATGGAGCCATGATGTGTATATTATTGTTTTTTTGGATTTTAGTTTTATATTTG